>CAEFZX010008728.1:0-27921 GCA_903066825.1 Alfaro cultratus
GTCCGGAGTTTCTTCATCGTTCAAGATTGTTTAGCTGTTTGGATAACTAGTGCGAGTATCTAGTGAGGCCAATAACAGTGAAAAGACAGCACCACGGCAAGCAACAAAGCTACAGAACCTACCACGTGGAGCTCCAGTCAGTCCAAAGAGCCAAGTAAAGTGCATTCAGGCATCATAAGCCACAAAATGTCTGAAACCAAATCCCAAAAGACTCAAAATAAGTCAGTACACTCTCTAAAGTCATCAAAGGCAAGTTCTACAGCTGGCATTGAGTTACTAAGAGCTAAAGCAAAGGCCGAAGCTGCTCAAGCAAGAGCTACATATGCAAAGAAAGAAATAGAAATCAAAGTGGAACAGGCACGTCTACAGGCAACCCTTGATGCACTTAGAGCAGAGCAAGAACAAGAAGCTGCAGCTGCAGAAGCAAATTCATTGGAAGCAGGACTACTACAATTGGGCTTCGAAACACGCAGTGTAACATACGGGTCTTGTCTTACAGAAAATAAAGCAACACGCACAGCCCAGTATGTTTTAGATCAAGCAAATCTCACTGCAGCAGAGTCACCTGCCCCTGTTCAAATTGAAATAAATAATCCAGAACTCCCGTTGCAACCCTTCGTTGTAAAGCAAAAAATAAACTACGCAGCTCCTGAAAGTGAAGTTTGTGAACCCCAGTCTGCCAGTTTCAAGCAGTTTGCTCCTCTTGCCCCAGTGTTACCCAAAGTGAACCATGCACACAATAGCCATGTCGAGACCCAGCCAACTTATGATCTGGCCAAGTATCTAGCCCGCAGCCAGCTCGTCACTACAGGCCTCACAAGCTTCGATGACCAACCCATGAACTACTGGGCATGGAAATCATCTTTCAAAACCGCTATAACAGGTTTGGACCTTTCTGCAGGAGAGGAACTAGATCTGCTTGTACGTTACCTCGGTAAGAACTCATCGAGACAAGTCAAACAAATGAAAGCTGTCAACATTAGATGTCCTGAAGCTGGTTTAGCCATGGCTTGGGACAGGCTCGAAGAAGTCTATGGCTCTCCAGAAGCTGTAGAGCAAGCACTCTTTCAAAAGGTAGAGAGCTTCCCCAAAATCACCCCCAGAGAGCCTTTCAAACTCCGAGACTTAGCTGACCTAATGTTGGAGCTTGAAGCAGCTAAGCTTGACGGATATTTACCAG
Organism: Alfaro cultratus; assembly: GCA_903066825.1. Taxonomy (NCBI): domain Eukaryota; kingdom Metazoa; phylum Chordata; class Actinopteri; order Cyprinodontiformes; family Poeciliidae; genus Alfaro; species Alfaro cultratus. Next base: position 1,181 of record CAEFZX010008728.1, read on the forward strand.
GCTTGTCTTACTTGGACACATCTAGGGGAATTCAACCAATAGTTGACAAGTTACCTTACAATCTGCAAGAGAAGTGGATGACATACGGCTCAAAGTATAAACGTGATCACGGCGTCAGTTTTCCGCCTTTCACTGTGTTTGCTAACTTCATTCGCACTGAGGCCAAAACGCGAACTGACCCAAGCTTCACCCTCCACAGCTCAAACCAGTTACCTGAGAGAAAACAAATGCCAGAAAGGTTTTCCAAAGTACCCATATCTGTCCACAAAACTCAAGTACAAGACAAAACAGAAAATAAAGAAAAAATCACAAGTACAGTAAGCCCCAACAAACAGTGTCCAATACACAACAAACCCCACCCTTTAAAACGCTGCAGAGGATTCAGAGAGAAACCTTTGGAAGAACGAAAACAGATAATCAAAAGGTTTAACATCTGTTTTCGCTGCTGCTCATCTACAGATCATCTCGCCAAGAACTGTACAACAGACATCACTTGCACGGAGTGTGACAGCAATAATCACATTTCTGCCCTCCATCCAGGTCCAGTACCGCAGGAATCTAAAACGCCGCCTCCCCCACAGCACGGCGGGGAGAGCAGCAAAGCGGATGTCCAAGAAGTCACCTCTCGGTGTACTGAGGTGTGCGGAGAAGGGGTGAGCGCCAGAGAATGTTCCAAAATCATACTCGTCAATGTGTATCCTGCTGGCCACAAAGAACAAACAAAGAGAATGTACGCAATCTTGGACGAACAGAGCAACCGTTCTCTTGCACGTTCACAGTTCTTCGAGTTGTTTCAGATCCAAGGAGTAAGTTATCCCTACACATTGAAGACGTGTGCAGGGCTCACAGGAGTTTCAGGAAGAAGAGCTGGTGGCTTCATGGTGGAGTCAATAAATGAACAGTTAAGCCTTCCTTTGCCAATACTCCTCGAATGTAATGACATTCCCAACAACCGCTCAGAAATACCTACCCCGCAAGCTGCATCCCACCACGCTCATCTGCAACGGATCGCGGACAAGATCCCACCATTGGACTCTGACGCTGACATACTTCTACTGCTGGGCAGAGATGTATTGAGAGTTCATAAAGTCAGAGAGCAAGTAAACGGCCCAGGTGACTCCCCATTTGCTCAGAAACTGGATCTGGGATGGGTTGTGGTTGGTGACGTCTGCCTAGATGGTGTACACAGACCCACACAAGTAAGCAGCTACAAGACTTTCATTCTGGAGAATGGTCGCGCGAGTCATCTTCAACCATGTAACAGTCAGATAACTGTCAAGGAAACATTCACAGAAACACCTGAGCTCTCTCACAGCCTCAGAAGCTTCCAAGCGTCAGGATGTAATGTGGACAGCATTGGTCAACAAGTTTTCGCTCACACATCTGACGATCACAAATTTGCACCATCAGTTGAGGACATACGGTTCCTCCAAATAATGGACTCTGAGTTCTACCAGGACAGTGACAACAGCTGGGTTGGTCCACTGCCCTTTCGGTCGCCACGACAACGTCTACCCAACAACAGACAGCTGGCCTACGACCGTCTCATGTCACTCAGACGCTCTCTAAGAAAGAGGCCTGAAATGAAAGCACATTTTCTGGAGTTCATGGAGAACATGCTCACTAGAGGTCATGCAGAGGTCGCACCATCTCTAGTCCACAATCAGGAATGCTGGTACTTACCTTTGTTCGGGGTTTACCATCCCAAGAAACCCACAAAGATCAGAGTTGTGTTTGACTCAAGCGCCCCCTATGAAGGAGTCTCTCTCAACGACGTGCTACTCACAGGCCCTGACCTCAACAACAGTCTCGTCGGAGTACTCATGAGGTTCAGAAAAGAACAAGTAGCCGTAACCGCTGACATTGAACACATGTTTCACTGTTTTGTTGTTAAAGAGAGCCACAGAGACTTTCTCCGCTTTTTGTGGTACAAACATAACAACATGTCCTGTGAAATAATTGAATACCGCATGCGCGTGCACATCTTCGGGAACAGTCCCTCCCCCTCTGTCGCTATATACGGCCTCAAGAAAGCAGCAACGACTGGCGAAGCAGAGTTTGGGACCGATGTGCGCAGGTTCATAGAGCGAGATTTCTATGTCGATGATGCCTTCTGAGCAAGAAGCAGTTCATGTTCTAAAACAAGCACAGCAGGCTCTCGCTTGTTCAAATCTCAGGCTACATAAAGTCACCTCAAACCGCCAAGCTGTTCTGGAAGCCTTTCCACCAGAAGACAGAGCTAAAGATGTCGAAAACTTGGATCTGTGTGCACAAGATCTCCCTGTCCAGCGGAGTTTGGGACTGTTGTGGAATGTTGGTCTTGACACTTTCACATTCAAAGTCGACGAGGATCAAAAGCCCTTCACTCGTAGAGGCGTCCTCTCTACAGTCAATAGCCTCTACGACCCCCTCGGGTTCCTTGCCCCCATCACAATCCAAGGCAGGCAAATACTCAGAGAGCTAACCAGTTTGACGGACGACTGGGACGCACCTCTTCCCGACTATACAAAGGCAGAGTGGTGCAAGTGGAAGGACTCTCTCCAAGATCTGCAAAGTCTGCAAATACAGCGTCCTTACACCCCGCTCTCCACAACTAACGCCCAAAAAAGAGAACTCTTCATATTTGCTGATGCGTCTGTAAAAGCCATTGCAGCCGTTGCATATATCAAAGTTTCAACGTCAGAAAGCACAGAAATTGGATTTGTGTTTGGAAAGACCAAGTTGGCTCCTCAATCAGGCCTCACGATCCCAAGACTCGAGCTATGTGCCGCAGTGCTCGCAGTTGAAATTGCAGAGTTGATAGTAGCAGAAATGGACATTTCATTTGACAACATTGAGTACTATACGGACAGCAAAGTTGTGCTAGGGTACATATACAACCAGACCCGAAGATTTTATGTGTACGTGCATAACCGAGTCCAACGCATACTCCAGTCGACACGCCCTCACCAATGGAAGTACGTTCCATCTGAGCTCAACCCAGCAGACTACGGGTCTCGTTCTGTGACAGCAGCCCAACTGAGCAGCACAACATGGTTGGAAGGACCGGCCTTCCTCCTCAAGCCTTCACTACAGGTACCTCCTTTTGAAAACTACAACCTTGTTGATCCTGCTGGTGACATAGAAGTACGCCCCTTTGTGACAACAAACCTGACTCACGTCACAAAACCAGCAATCGCTCCAACATGTTTTGAAAGGTTCTCAAACTACATCGCTCTCATCAGAGCAATAGCCCAGTTGATTCATGTCGTTCGCTCATTCAATCACTCCAACCAAGCATCCAGCTGCCACGGCTGGCACCTTTGTCGACCTACAGAAGAAGAAATGGCAAAGGCAAAGATTTGTGTCATAAAGAGTGTTCAAAGTGAGTACTACAAAGAAGAGCTAAAATGCATATCAGAAGAGACAAAGATTCCCCCCTCAAGCAGTCTTTGGAAGCTGCACCCCATATTGGACAATGATGGACTCTTAAGAGTTGGGGGCCGAATTGCACATTCTGAGCTGGGTATCGACACCACTCACCCTCTCATCATTCCAGCCAGACACCACTTGGGTACCCTCCTGATACGCCATTACCATGGATCTGTGAAACATCAGGGGAGGCATTTCACCGAAGGCGCGATAAGAGCTGCAGGATTCTGGCTGGTGGGAGCCAAACGAAGCATTAGCACTGCTCTTTTCAAGTGTGTCACATGCAGGAAGTTACGAGGAAAAGCTGAATGTCAACAGATGGGAAACTTACCTCCTGAACGGATGAAGGTCGCACCCCCATTCACATACGTGGGTGTGGATGTGTTTGGGCCATGGGACGTTTTCACCCGTCGCACAAGAGGAGGTCAAGCCAATTCCAAAAGGTGGGCCGTCATGTTTTCCTGCATGTCCACGAGAGCAGTACATATCGAGTTAATCGAAACAATGAGCACGGACAGCTTCATAAACGCTCTGAGGCGACTTTTTGCAATCAGAGGCCCGGCAAAACAAATCAGGTCTGATTGCGGCACAAATTTAATCGGCGCCTCTCACGAACTGAAAATGGTTGAGACGGATCTCTCCATCAAGGATGTCGAAGGCTACCTGAACAAACAAAACTGCTCATGGATCTTCAATCCTCCGCACGCATCACATATGGGTGGTGCTTGGGAGCGAATGATCGGGATTGCCAGGCGCATCCTCAACTCCATGTTCCAAGATTGTAAAAAAGCGATCTTGACCCACGAACTTTTGTCTACGTTTATGGCTGAAGTCTGCGCCATCATGAATACTCGTCCTCTCGTTCCTGTGTCTACCGATCCTGAGTCACCTCTTATCCTTACGCCGTCGATGCTGCTCACCATGAAAACAGGATGTGCGCCACCACCTCCTGGAAACTTTGAAAATGGAATACTTCTGAAAGAACAATGGAAAAGGGTTCAAAGTCTCGCAGACATCTTTTGGTCGAAATGGAGACGTGAGTATCTTCACACTCTGCAGTTGCGCCACAAATGGCAGGATAAGAAGCAAAACCTCAAGGAAGGAGACATCGTTCTGCTCAAGGACTCTCAGGCCAAAAGGAACGAGTGGCCCATGTCTATTATCTCCAAGACCATCCCAGGGAAGGACGGACTTGTCAGGAAAGTTGAAGTAACTACTTCTCATGCAGGAACTAAGAAGACTTTTTCGCGCCCTGTAACCGAAGTGGTTCTGCTTTTGTCCTCCGAGTAATTCAGTGACTGTTAATTTGAATGTGGGATAGTATTATCCCAGGCGGGGAGTGTTATGTTTATTGTGTATAATATTGTTAGTGTTATTATTAGTTGAAATACGCCACCTTGTGGTCACTTTAAGTTATTGTTTAAGTTAATAGTAGAAGAAGAATATGGACAGGAAGTGCTTTGCCCAGAATCAAATGGCCGCTCCACACTCCTCCTGGTTCTTTCTTGGTGTTTGTTAAAGCATTGTCTGTGAGTATTACTTGGTAAAAAACACTGAGACACCTGTAATGTCACATGATATGTTGGTATTGTGTAAAGTTGTATGTTTATAGCCCGTTATTATTATGCTAATGAGTCCGTTTTCATATGCTAATTTTCGTTGCTAATCGCTAGCTAACATCCTCATTTCATTGAAAGTCGTTGCCATGTTGGTCCTTTATTTTATTTATATCATTCTGTAAAGCCTAGATTGTAATACGTTGCATTTCTGTATGTTACAGTTTCACAAAAAAGGAAAGTTATTGAACTACCACTGAAGTAAACTTTATTAACCAGTCATCGCTGTCCGGAGTTTCTTCATCGTTCAAGATTGTTTAGCTGTTTGGATAACTAGTGCGAGTATCTAGTGAGGCCAATAACAGTAATCCTTTTGCTTGGGCTTGAGGTTGTGTCCAGATAACCTTTTAAAAGATTAATCACATCAATAAGTCTCCAGTATAACTTTAACACACAGTAAGATGCATGCATATTCCACAAAAGGCATTGTTCTCACTAAAAAAATAATTTCCTGAAATCCTAGTACTGATTACTCACACTCCGAGGTCATGCTGGGTAGAACTTGACCAGTTGTGAATGGAGCATAACATGGCATCTAATATACTGTCCTCATATTTCAATCAATAATCAGGTTGGGTTGCAATTAGCAAGTTGGAGGGATCGCAGGAGTCACATGACGGATCAATCGAAGGAGAAGGTGGCACACTCATTGAGGTGATTTACAGCCCAACAGTTTGTCCCACCCTCGGTCTGAATCCGTGCCGTCTATCTTCTTTATACGAACCTTTCAAGGCTGGAAATATGCATCTGTCAAACGTCCCCCATTACTCCGGCTGCCTGTCACACCTGGGGCAGCTCACAGCCGGGCGGAGGGAAAGGGAGAAAAAAAAGACGGAGTGTAGCTGTCAGCACAGAAGCCTCAGTGGACTGAAAAGGCACCAGGTCTCGCATTTCTCGGGCTCTAATTTCCTCAAATTGCAGATATTTTTGCAGGTCTCCGACTGAGTGGTGGGTTAATGACAGAGCCTGTCAGGCAAGTCGCTAAAGCAGCTTCTTTTATTGCTATGGATAAGATCAGGTTTTGTCTATATGGAGACATTGTGCACGGCGTCTCTGACGGTTCATACGCCACAAAGCATGAAGAAAGCAACACTTATCTTCACCGATGTTATTTTGCAGCTCAAAGTAAAGAATGTGTCATTACTAGGCGTCCAGTGGCTGTTCCTTACTCTCAGAGCTGCGTGCAGAGTGGGATGCAACACCCACCAAGTGATAAATCCTGCAACTCTGTGGACTGTCGCCTGTCGGGTAAAATGAGAAAGTTTTCTGTGTGGATCCTCACCATTAAAGTGCTGCTTCAGCTCTTGCTGTTAGTGTTTCCACTGCAGTGAGTTTGGATGTTCTCTCACCTCAACAACCAGTGTCTTTTCACATCACAAAGCTATTTCTCTCATTTCTCTCCGCAGCCCAAGAGAGTGCAGCAAACTATGTCATGAATGAAATATAAGCACACCGCTGTATTACTTATGAGACCTAATGCAACTTTTGCTCAGAGCTATTTTCAGATTTCATTTAAATTCATCAGCATGATGATTATTCTTACACCACAGACCACAGCCAGTGGGGCATTGGTCCTTGAGAAAAATATTAGCTAAAGATGAACTTCAGAGATTACTTATCAGCCTGGGCCACCTTTCAACTGTGCAATAATTAAACATCAATCACTGTAGTAAAAGCCGTCTTGCAAAGCTTCTCTGTAAAGTAGTCAAAGCCACCAAGAGACATGATCCAAGTGACAGTAATGTGCTTGCTGTTGAATTGCAAATGTGAATTTACATTGTCCTATTTGTTTATTAAGCAGTTAAAGGAGATGCATAATTTGGTCATGAGACTCATCTCTAATTTCTAGAAAAGGGAAGAAATAGAAAGCTTGTAGTTTGAAGTGAGTAATGAATATGTAATAGCAGTTTAGCAAATAATCTGCATTGGTACTTTAGATGTACCTTAAGCACTATAAAATGTTTGGAGATGTAAACATTAATGGTGAAAATGAATGGGTTTTTCACCTGAATCCAACAACAATGTCAAAGTCTGGACGAGAATATGCCACAATCCATGAGAGCTGTGACTGAAAACAGGGCTACTTATTCAAGTACAGATTTCTGAATTTTGAAGTTTAAACTACATAGTGTTGTCTGAAAATAAACATTTTTGTGTTTTTTAAAGTTTAAAAACATGGCTGTATGTTGGTGTTGTGTAGGATCCTTTTGTAGCAGGAAAAGTGTGATTTAACAAAAGAAAAAACCCATGTCATTCAAAGGACATGCAAGGGTCCAAGAGCACAGAAACATGGAGATAACAATCGAAGAATCCAGCAAGGAGTGAACGATAAAGACATCTCACACACTGGGAGGATTTTGCTGTGGAACAATGAACGGGTGAGTCCAATTAAGCGAATCAGCTACAGCTGAGGGGGGACCATGAACTGAGTAAAGCTATATAAACATGGCAGAGGATAAAAGCAAGCTAAGTGAACACAGGGGATTAAAAGAAAGAAAAGGAAATATAAATAATTTCTTAGCACTAAATAAAGAAGCAGAGGAGTAACTCCAAACAGGAGAATCAGTAAATGTCCCATGGACATCATGGCAACAGCTTGTTTGTCATTTTCTGTAAATAATATGCAAAATGCTGATAATTTAAATGTAGAAAAAAAATCTTACAAATAGTTTATGTAATACAATAAAAATACATACTTTTTAAAATTTTCCTGAGCTATACTGTATATGCTGTATGTAGAGAGAGAGAAGGAGGGAAAGAGAGAGAGCCAAGATAAATATCTTCCATCAGTCTCTCTGGATTTCCCCTCAGCTTACTTCTGGGAGCATGCCATCTTCGGATCAATAGAGTCCGCTTGTCCCCTTCTGACGTGTGAACACTTGAGCTCAAGCTCATGGTGAAACTCTTCACTTACTTTCTGCTACCAGCCTTGACCACAGAAACAAAGCACATCTGCTTACCTCTATTTATCTTTCCTAAATTACAATGTTCTACAGTGCCTCCATTTTTTAGTTAAGACTAGAGCCTCCAAAGCATGTCTTAGTAACAACCTTGCAATTTAAGCCTAATTCTTCCTAGCTGCCAGTGCATCAACTTTGCAGAAATGAGTGCTTATAAAAATCAGATATAAGTGCAACCAATGTATGAAAAACAAGTTAGCACCCACTGCTCCGCTTTAAAACAGTCAGAGCTGCACTTCAAATTCATCACTGCAAAAAAAAAAAAAAACTGAGCGAGGAGAAACTACAAATGTGGAGAAATCAATTTGTGCACAATGGAAAGCAAGCAATCAAGGTTACTTGTTTGTTTTCCGGTGTTACAGACGCCCAATTTGAAGTGAGCAAATAACAGAAGAGAGACTTACCTGTGCTCTTGATGTGTAACAGCTGCGGTGTGTAACAGATCCTATCTCTCTCCCTGTGGGGCAGAATCACAGAAGGAGAAAAGAGGAGCAGGAGGGGTGGAGGTGGACAGCAAAAAAAAGATGAGGCGAGAAAAATCTGAGAGACAGCAAGAGAGAGCCAGTGGACAACAAGAGAGGAGCGCAGACTGAGTGGAGGGAGCAGTGATAGCAGTGCTCTCACACAGCGCACCGACACTCTGAAGGGGATGTGCTGGCTCTGGGAGGTGTTACAGCTCAGTCAAATGACATCTGCCTCCCTCTTTAAAACCATTGGCTAAGAGGTATGATTTCCTAATAAGCCATCCCCACTGTCTCCAAGAGAGCACACCCACTCCTCATTTCCTACAGCATATGCATATGCAAATACATGCACAAACTCACAATCCTGTTTTTCTTTTTATCGCTTCTTCTGCACAGTTTAAAAAGAAAGTCCCTGTCAATCCTTTGTCCTCACTTTCCTCTTTCAGCTTTTTGACATGGTGACATCTTTTTATTCTCTGAGGGGGTCCTCCATAGGTGCATTGTCATTTCCCACTATTGTTGGAGAAAGTGTAGTTGTGTTTCAGCTAAAAATTGCTTTCCCCTCCAATTTTGTCTTGCTTTATAAGATATTTCAAGCCTTTTTCAAAAGATTGCAAACCAAGAAAATGTCTATGGAGAATTTTTAACCTATACAGAACATTTTTAGCCACTATAGATGAAAATGAAATTCAGTTTTGATAAAAGGTGGGGGGGCTATTAATTTTTCTTTCATAAGGCCATGTAATTATCTTTGACAATACTATGTTGAATTATTCTGTCTATTTATTTGTTTACTTTGAAGTTCCATGAACTTTTGACCTCCTATTAGGTGTCAGGTAAATTGCTTTGTCTCACCCATCATCAGTGTTTAGCTGGTATCTCAAATGTGTGGGAGGCCAAATTTGATAAATAACCTGGTATAAATCAATTTATTGTTTCAAGAGGCATCACTGAATAAAATCAGTAATTATGAGTAATATGTCGCCTACTCACACATCGACTATTATTGAAAGATATTCTGGAGAACAATGTATTTCTTATGTAAGACAAAATAAAAATTACACATGTAGTAAATGAATTATGATGCAGGTTAGCAGCATGACATCTTGATATTGCAAAAAATTATTAAAAAGTTTTAGTAATTCTATGAAAAAAGTCAAACTAAAGTGGATTTAATAGAAACACTTCACTGAAATACAAGATTTCATTTCTGTTCATTTTTAAACTTTTGTTTTTCACAAGGCAGAGTCAACCCACACTATGAACAAACCTGACTTCATGCTGGGTATGGTGGCACAGATTATTTACATAAATTTACAAAACATAAAAAAAAAGCTCTGGCAAAAAGTTGAGACTAATGCCGAAGGCCCTCCACCCTAAAACAACAAAATCTGGACTTTGGTCCTAAACCAGTTAGTGTATTTTGTACTTATCTATGATAAGAAGTATTTATGTCATTTTAAATCAAGAAAGACAATTTTTATTTTATTTTTTATAAAAACATATTTTCTTCAGGAAACTGTTTTCAACTTGAACTTGAAATGTCATCAGAAATATTGTTAAAAACAATAAAGTCAGAATTAGCAAGATATGCTGTTATTTTTGAGGTTGAGGCAGTAGCTGCTGGATGTAGCTAAAGAAGTAACTTATAATCTAATCTAATTACTTTTGAAATGAACAAAGGTAGTTTTTAATCAGTAGTCGGATTTCTTCTTCAATGTATTCTGTTACAAAACTTACATCAGTTGTAAATGTTTATTTTATATCACTGTTTTGAGAACGAGCTCATATTCCTGTGGCATTTAGTACACTCTGTAACTGAGTTTTTTAAAGACTTCCAGTGGTTTGACCCTTCATTTTCTCTCTGACCCTGTGTGAGGTAATGGGCTGTGTTGATAATAACCCTTTTGAGTTCTTGTCATTCTGCCCTGACATGATTTGTACCATCATGTCCCTTGACTAAAATGGAAATTTAACTGGAATAATTGAGATTCTTTTTTTGTGCTCTCTGTCAACTCCCCCCACTCTTTGGAAACGGAAAACCTCAGTTTGACAAGAGCCACATAACAGCTGACCCATAACACTTTAGAACCGAGTTTATAAGAACAGAATAATTTTAATTAATTTGACAGCTAAAGAGCCTTTCTACTGTGTGAGTGCATGGGGTACAAAATACTACACTCCCTCAGATAGGAAGATTGCTTATTTATGAACTGGAAAGAACAACAGAGCAAAACCATCTTCCTCAAGCGGTGATTGGAAAAATCAGAGCCGTCCTCCAGTGTCATCCCATCTCATTTGTTATCATTAAGAATTTCACTTTGAGCTTCACGAGTGACTAGGCTCTGAGAGTTCAAGTCATTCCTGTTCTTGAGGTTTTCCTTTTGAAAAGGGAGCACTGAGAGAACTCCCATTGCTATATAAACAGTGCAACATCCTCAGTCACAAACTGAACAGACACATACCAAATGGAAATCTGGTGATGGCATTAATCCTGACAGTAAATTCAGAAACACCCAGCGCTGTCGGAGCCGATAGCTGACTCATTGCATCTCCGCCTGGGGATGCTCTTTTCTTTCCATGGAAACACACAAAGTACGACGGCTGGCTGGCTGCAGCTTGCTATCTGACTATGCATCTTATTTAAAGCTGTTCTTTCCAACTCACAATCAGGGTCTTTCATCAGGTAGCCTGTCTGTTTTGGCTCAGATGCGTTTAGCCTCAAATGTCAATGTCAGCCAAAGGCACAACTCTCCATATCTTTAAATGGCAGTGGTTAAATTCACTTATATTAGGCACTATGGGAACTCCTCGCTATCAGTCTCTTTGTGAAATGAAATAGTTCATAAGTTACTCACCAGCTTACAGAGATAGCTTGTCTACTTATAAAGTAGAACATATCAGCCAGCCCTTGACATTTACAGGCAAAATTAAGTCCAAGCTACGTAGGTTGTAAGTGAAAAAGCTGCAAAAATTTGATTACCTTCCCCTTTAGCAATAAATTTAATTTTTAAATGTTATATGTGAATCATAAGATAAACACATCAACTAACTCTGTAGCTTAACTAAGTAAGTAGAGCACCTTGCTTGAACTTGGGTGGCTTCACTCCCACTATGACCATTGCTCCTGACTCTGTCTCTTCTCCCGAACTCACATTGTTTCTGTTTAGTGAGGTTTAAAAACTTCCTCATCAGGAATGGCCTAGAAAGATTTCTCAGACGGTGTTGACTAGTACAGCACTGATGGCGTTTTACGACTCAAACCAATGAATCGTGGTTTAAGATGGTATTTTACCCATCTGTCCATCTATCTACCATTTAGAGAAACTTAAACATCCCTCCAGCTCATTCAGGGGAATCCCAAGGTATTTTCAAGTCAAAGGGAATAGTTCCTAAACCGTCCATTCATCTTCCAGTCCTTCCTACTGTTACTCGTAAACAAGACATGATGATATTTCAGTTCCTTTGCTAGAAGCAAAGGAACATCAAACCAAAAATAATGCTACAACCTTGGAAAATGTGTCCCACTTTCTTCCTCCTGCCCTCTCTTTATTGTTCAATGTTAGCAAAAAATTATCATTGCTCTAATTGTAAATTATGCACAAGTTTAGGCAAATATTTTTGTGCTGCTTTACTCTCTTATTCAGAGCAATCTGCCTTACCTGGATAGCATGTATTCTTGTCTTTCCCATTTTGAAGAGTGCAGTCAGACAGGCCTGCGTGAAACAGAGTTTTGTGGGTTCAATCAAAAAAATGTTGATCAGACGGCTTCAGTTATTTTTTTTTTAGGGATTATTCGGGAGGCAACAAATGGTCGCATTTGTTTTTACTTCTCTAGAAAGTAATTTCTAAAAATTTGATTTTTCTTCTGCAATAAATAAATGTATTAAAATAAAAGAATAAAAAAAATTCTGTGATAGAATATGATAAAGCAGTTAGTGCAGAATATATTTTCAGACTTTTTACACATCTTTACCAGGATTACAGGCACGTTTGGAGAGTTTTTATGTGATTGGAAAACAATTGTACTCTGCAGGATATTTCAAAAGTAGGGTACTGCAATTAGTGCGGCTTGTCAAGGAAGCTAATTTGATCTCCATTTGCTGAGGAGATTTAAACATTGTGAACGCTTCTGCACACCAGTTTGCTGTAGTCTGATTAGAAGTGTTTTGTGATGATTATGAGCAGAAAGGTAAAGATTACACATCAGGGGAAAAGTTATTTTGGTGCAGCACTGACTAATATGAATTGCTGAGTTTTATGTTTCAGCAGAGGCACGCAAACAGTAGCATTAACGACTTGAATGTTTGCTAGCCAACATATCCAGCACCCAATTTGGGCTACAACTCTTAATTCCAGATTAATAAAAATTTACAATTTCTCCAAACTGTGGTAAGCTGATGCTCAGGTTTGAATCTCAGGTCTTTCTTCTTCAAGCTTGAATGTCTGTCAAGGTACTTTGGTTTCCTCCCGTAGTTTAAAAATTCAATAAATTATTGCCTGTTATGTGTCTTTGCGCTGCCCTGGGATGGATTGGTGACCTGTCTGGGTTGCACGCTGCCTCTCATTCAATACCTGGACCCAAACCTCCCAGGAGCCTATAAGGATAAGCAGGTGTAGACAATTGATAGATTTATCTCAAATATTTGTTAGAACATGATTCATACAGCTTCAGCCAAGATAAGTTTGCAGGATGGTCTGAAAGCTAACTGACATATACTGTCTTTCCACTCTTCTTGATAACCTTTTTAGTTGTTTATTGTGAAATTTCAGCTTGTTTCCAAAGTACAAGTAATGTTCCCCTGAGAAAATCCACCTTTATGAAGAGAACTTTCAAAGTTAAAACATAAAGGGAACAGTAACTTAGAGAATGTCAGCTAAATGCCACAGAAAACCACCAAAGAACAGTGAGAGCAGTGGAAATTACAGGGTTTATTGCTTGTTTTACAGGAAAGCCAGACAAGAGTAAATGCCTCACATTGGAATTGCTTCCTATTAAACCCATGTGCTAAATACTTCTTGCCATTCAGGATGTCCTTAAAGTAACAGGCACTCAAAAATGTATGTCAGTGAACCAAATGGAAGGTGACAAGAGGTGGCACTGCTTAGATCCTGTCTCTGAAGTAAAACTCTTGACCCAGATTATCACTATTTTTGTCCTACTTCCTGAAAAGCGAGGGCTCAGAAGTCCACGAAAGGTTCCCTCTGAGCCTTCAGTGTGGAGTACATCCTGTGTAGGGCAAACAGTTTCTGATAAAAGACATTTATCATGTGTTTCCCGCACAGACACTCTTTTCCCGCTTTTTCTTTAATTTAATTTTCTTCTTTAGAGAGAGAAGTTAGAGTTTTAGCTAACACAGGGTTAAAAATTATAAATTAATTTGTTGGGAAAAACAAAAGACTAGAACATCATAATTTTTTAATAGGTGTCATTTTGAACAACAACCTGGTTGATCTTCCCTGATATAGTTTTTCAAACTAGTAATGTGATATTTATAAAAGCAAAAGACTTTTTTAGAAGGGAAAACTACATGATTGTTAAACCACCTTTTGATTCTGATTCACTTTCTCACGTGTTTTGCTAGTGGTCAACATTTCACATCTTGATTTTACTATATTTACTAACTTGATCAATTATTTTGTTGATATAGATTTAAGCTGAGACTCATCTTGATAAATCTGAAGGTTTTGAGTCATGATAACTGGTGTTTGGAGTTGCTCATGATTTCACAGAGAATGACACTGCTGGCATACATTTCACTTTGGGCATGGGTTGCTGTTAGTGTTTGTTTGTCGTTTGGATTTGTGGCTCAACATTTCTAGTTCGGTTTCATCAGACCATTACAAATCTTTTCTTTGGCACATTTTATCCAGGCGTGGATGCTTAACGTGGAAAACAATGTTTCTGTTTTGCATCCCTACTCTTTATTCAAAACAAATGGAGAATAGAGGACATTTTGTGACATGAATCCCAACAGAATTTGGTGAAATAAAATCCCTGCTCTTCCAGTTTCTGTAATATTACTATTGTCCCATATTTCCATGATTCATTAATTACTGTTTTTACTATACCATAGTTGTATGTATTGCTGCCTAGTCTTTATATTTTATTCCTAAATGATATCTTGGTAAAATTTTTGACCCTTGATCAAACGATCATCTCACTGCAAACTATGGCTTTGACTAAAGGAAGAAAATGTTCAGAAAATCCAACCATGACAGCTAAACTTAATTTTTGATTTGTCAGATTATTTACAGTTGATGGTAGGTGTTAATTAAAAAAAAGACAGAATCCTAAAAGAGTTTCAGCAATGTATTGGTTGAAGAGTGTGCACACGTATGCGACTATGGGTTTTGCAGCTTTTTTATTTTTCTGCGGTTTTCCTTTTAAACAGACTTATATGTCTTTCAAGACATGATATATATTATTCAATTTAAAAAGAAACATCTTGGGCGTGCTGTGGTGGCGTAGGGGTTAGCGCGACCCACATTTGGAGGCCTTGAGTCCTCGATGCGGCCGTCACAGGTTCAACTCCCGGACCCATCAACATTTACCGCATGTCTTCCCTGCCTCTCCTCACCCCATTCCTGTCAGCCTACTGTAAAAAATAAGGGACACTAGAGCCCACAAAAAAAAGAAACATCTTGAAATAATTTCTGTATAAATCACAAATTTTTTCAATTTAGCTGGGTTTTATTTGGCATTTGAGATGCATTAAGATAATGATGTAATTTGTTGAAAATACCATTATGACCTCTTTTTCCCAGCATGTTTCTGAAGCATATGGGCACCACATGTAAAAGATAGCTGGCCTTTCCTGCCACAAGCTATGTTCCATATTCAAATCAGCATAAATGGGTAATATTTCATTCAGTATCTTATTACAGGCTTGAATCTCATTATCCAAATTCTAAGTTTTGCCATTAAATGTCTTATTTTGCGTAACATGGTTGCCCAAACAACACTTGTTACTTCTACAGCTCAAACTGCTGCCTAAAACACCAGTTGTTATCCACATTCAACACTGGTTTTAGTCCATCTGAAGGCTTTATGCTCTCCATTTTAAACACAATTAGTGATTGCACTCTGTTTTACTCCTGGCATATATGTTCTTGTAGTACTTGTTAAAAGTAACACAACATACAGGTCTAACCCATGAGAACAACTCCAGACTTTATTGTTCAACACCACAGATCATGTGCTTAAATATTATTTTATCAATCAAATCAATGCAGTTTTTATATGTTTACTGACAAATGATATCAATCAGTTCCTCCAGTTTCTTGCAAATTATTGTGGATGCAAAATCAATCCCTGCACTTTTTTTGCACATAATGTTTGGAAAATAACTGGGAGTTTGTTGTAGATTTTTCTCAAAAATTGTCAGACTTTCTTACTTGTACTAAACAACTGCCTCAGCCATAAATTATGTCAGATTATAGTCCATAATCTATACAGGGAGCAATAAAAAGTCACATTTACCGACATAAATAATCACAAATATTTTCTAATTAGTACCACAAACACTTTAATTTTCATTGCTAAAAAAAAAAAGAAAATCACAAAATGTATCATAAAATCCCAGAGCAACTGAAAAGATTATCAAGAATGTTATCTAATTTTAAGAATTCATTGTTATTTTAGCAAGTTTTATCAATACATTCTGGCACAACTGGCCCTTTAAGAGCATTCATGACCTTGATTTGGCCCAAAACAAAAATGAGTTTGACATCCTTACCATAGACCTTTCTTTACCTTTTACTCATGCTGGCAACCATCAGCTTCTCCAAAATACAGTGCCACCTGCTGGTCACTCTTGTCATTACATTAACATTTGACTCCACATCAGCACAATGGCTACCTGCGTTAGACATTAGTCACTTTAAACTGGGTGAATGCAACAGCCACATCCTGCTGTGATCAGTCAACCCAGGCTGGGTTGGTCCATATTTTAATGGGTTAGCAACATTACCTAAATTAGGTTATTTTTAACCCAGTAATGTTGTACAGTGCGAGAGGCAGCAGCTTCTTATGCTCTTCTTACTGCCTTGAGGAGCTACGTTTATGTTTGAACAACAGCAGTGGAATCTCAAAATAAACTTTCTCTAAATGAGATATATATGATGCCCCAGAACTGATAAGAAGGTAAAGCCCGCCAAATTCCTGTGCAGCTTTGAGACGTTTGAAGTCAATAGAAAAAACACATTTATAAATGTCATCATAACTAAACCAACTAAATTAGTCTTCTATAAGTTAGTAAATGCATCTGGGCACCCTGACATCAGTCGTAGCCCTCCAGGCCTTCAGTTTGCTGCTGGAATATCAAAAAGGGTATCAAATCAGCAGCGTAAACAGAACTGCTTTTACTTTATTTCATTTCATTTTGGGGGCTTACTCTAAGGGTGTAATGAAAGCAGTGCTGGCAAGAGACAGTGAGTAATTGCAGGCTTGGCCGTCTTATCCACTACAGCTGAGAGTATTGGGAAAAGGATAAGCTCACCCAGAAATGCTGCTCCTATTTACATTTAGACTAGCCCTTCTCAGATGCCGTACACTCACTTCCTCTTGAAAGACTTTGCTGTCTTTTAATGTTCTGTTGACAGACAGAGTCACATGAGTGATAAGCTGAGGTCCAGGACGGTGTGCTGGACACCAGTGAGCTTAGTAAAAAAAAGAAAAACGGTTAAATGTTTAATTTAGTTACCTTAACAACTTTTCTCATTATTTTTCAGAGAGATATTAAAAGCATCTTGCATAGACTGCGGTGCTGATGCATGCAATCCATCACTATAAATACCTCCTTTTACATTTTTACAAGTACAATGGACAGAATCATCAATAATAATTTCAGATGCAATGACATCACATTATAAACCAGATTGCTTTTAATCTTTATCATAAATCTTTACGTTTAGATGAAAGACGTATGTTGTCATCCTCATCTGTTTCATTTTTCAAAAATGGAAATTGATTTGTTGTATGTCAATGGTAGAAATTAGGTTTTCTGATGCCAAATTTATTTTAGTTTTTTTATATTCCATTTCATATTCCAACATATATTAGAAGTCAGTGGTCACCTGGAGGGACATCAAGGATTCATAGACTTTTCTTATCCAGGAAAAGTGAAAAAAAAAGGCCAGTCATAAAAATTATAGGAGTTTATAAAAGCTTAAAAAGATTCCATCCGAAGGTACAGCAAAATGTGTTGCAGCTTTTCTTCTTTGCATCTTTTATGGTGTTTCATGCTCTTGTCCTTAGTCTATTTCTTCTACTCGTTGTCAATCCAGAAGACTTTTTTAAGCATTATTCAGTCTCTCTCTCTCTCTCTCTCTCTCTCTCTCTGCAGCAGTGGGAAAACGAATGAGGAGTGAAAACAGCGATTTACTCCTCTGTCTGAGCCTGGAATGCTCCATCCATGTTGCCCACATGATATGAATGTCCCTTATGAATTTTCAATTATAGTGCACTAAATACAAAGACTTTCATAATTTAGAAATTCTGCATGAATATTCAAAATGTTGCGACCAGTTATTGCCCAAATGACAGACAAAATAACAAAATAACAATAATGTTTGGATGCCCACTGTCTTTAAATTTCTGTGTGTTGGTAAATAAAGATAACTGCAAAAGTCAAATAGCTACATCCTTTTTATTTTCACAGCTTTCCTCAATGCTTTCTAATGTCTTTCCTCGCCCTCTATAATGGCAAACTTCCATATCCTCATGCGGTATAGCTTACATCTGAACCCTTCAGGAGACCCTGGACACATCAATGGATAGTTTTCAAAGATCCTCAAGGCAGCAGGGGTTTGTATTTGCTTTTAGCCTCAGTGGGCTGTAGTTTACAGCCTAAGACCCAGATATCAGTTTCCTGAGTGTGAATGATTACAAATGTCTTTACAGCAAACAATCTCCAGGCACTCCAATTAATCCAATGTACCAGAAAATTGTTTGTATTAAATACCCACTATGCCTTATGAGCATGAGCGCCTCAGAATCGAAATGTCCTTCCTTTTGTTGAGAGAATTAGAGTTTCTTAAAAAAATTACAGAATATGGTCCCAGTCCCCTTAAAATCAAAGCACGAGAAGGTTTCAGTGGTTTTGTCTTCAAACCCCATATGACTAAGCAGAAATGTTTAGTAGAGAGCTACATGCTATTCACCTGAAGGGTATTTAAAATTTATTAGGGTAGAAAAACAAGCTTCTACATGTGGAAATCTACATCATGTGGCACCAAAGTTATAGGAAATTAAACCGCAA
Organism: Alfaro cultratus; assembly: GCA_903066825.1. Taxonomy (NCBI): domain Eukaryota; kingdom Metazoa; phylum Chordata; class Actinopteri; order Cyprinodontiformes; family Poeciliidae; genus Alfaro; species Alfaro cultratus. The sequence continues at coordinate 19,894 of CAEFZX010008728.1, forward strand.
TGAAATGCAACAAAGTACAGCTGTGAAACAAATAAATAAATATATCCTAACGTATACAACGAAGTAATGTAGTAATTTATCTTGTAAATAATCACTAAATGAGTGCTATGGCTTTCTGTGCTTAAAGTCAATTGGAAGTATGTTCAGAGCACTTAAGATGAGATTGTATGCTAAAGCCTCAGAACTGACAGACTGTGATAGTCTTTTTACCATAAATCAGCAAGACATTCATGTTTGCAGCCTAATTTGTCTTGTCAGCCGAAGCTCAAAATAAAACTGTGCAGCCAGAAAGTCGTCTTTCTTGGGAGCTCCTGAGCTGAACAAGCAATTTCTTGCAGGAATTTTCTTTGATTATTTCCATTTAAAATGTTGCACATTTAGAGCTCCCCTTTGTTATTAAATATTTACAGTACCTTCATCAAGAATTACAGTGTGACTTTTCTTCCTCTGCCACCTACTCGCCAGCTCCCCATCACTAAGCATTTCATACTTTTAGCTTTTGCCAACTTCAGCTTCTTCAGTTTCTGTCTTGCTTCAAGATTTGTGTTGGAAAAGTGATAAGTAACAACTAATCAAACAGAGGAAAGGGAAATTTAAGTGCTAAGCTCATCTGGTGCACAAAGAAGACAGCAAAAGCAACCAAATCTGTTTTGTGGGATCAGCCTAGTATTTGGCACTTCTCATTTGCTTCAAAACGTTCAAAGTCATTGAAGACGACTCATTCACACACAGCACATCACAAATAAGTTCACTGAAGTTTGCTAAACTTTGCTAAATAAAATTTGTTGGTGCGTGTATAGATATGTTGTACATGTTAGTTTGGGAAAACACTGTTATACATTAAATTTGCCTATTAACTCAAATAATAACCACTAAGTTTAAAAGAGACGCAATTCTAGTAATTGAATTTATCCTGATCTGCAGAGAAGGCCAGAAAGTTATGTTTTATTCCTTTGGTATTTAATTGAAGTATTCAAGTTCATTATTTTATCCAAAACATCAGGAAATATCATGATAAGACATGCCATAAAGCAATTTATACCATTTGTCTGAGTGGACTGTTAAGCACAGCTTTCATTCTTTCTATAAATTCAGAACTTGAATGAAAAGAACATCATTGCATTCTGTTTTTATGTAACTTTCTTGCAAATAGGAGTTCACAGCATGTGAAGAACTAAGAACAGAAATGGAAGCATTACAGCTTTAAGTTGTGACTAAATGTAACCACATGCTGCAATGAAAATGAGATTGTTTTATGCCAAGCCTTCCCCACAACAAGCTTTCCCCACTCAGTGGATGTTTTATGTTTCTCCACGCTCTGCGTTCTGTCTTGAAAAAATATATTGCTTTAATCAATGTCCCTGAAGAACATCGGCCATATCGGCAGATCCAACTGCCCCTTTTCCCTTGACAGTTTCTGGACAACTTATTGTTCCATTATTTCATTTCTGATACGTTCCCTATACGGTTGTGCACCACTGCAATATTCACTATCTGAGCAATGAATGGGTAATCTGGGACCAGCTAGTGAATGCGTGTCTGGAAGAAAGACTGACATGTGAAAATAGGAAAAAAATATAAGGGAACAAGGTGATACCATGGTGTGGAGTATAACACACACTGGGGACAAGTGTCAAATATGAAACTAAGAGCTCACATGGAGACAAAGCAATCTAGTTGACCGTGTGAGATCGCATAAGTTCCTGCTGAACAGATGTTTGAATTACTGGATAAATATTACCGGCTTTTTCAAAAGGCTGCTGGGTGAAGCCAGATGTCCACATATAAATTCTACTTTAAAAGGGAATTTTGTAGAGTTTTTAATATTAACTATCACAATCATTGATATGTTATTCAAGAATATTACTTTGTAATTGTAATGTTCAGTGAGGTTACCTTTTGACACAATTATAAGGGTTGCATTAGTAACATTAGCAGTGTTTCTGCCTTCTTTAGCATTAAACACAGAACCATGGGAAAATCATTGTAATCATTTTTTTTAAAGTTTACCTTAAGTATATTTGAACACTTGGTTGAAGTCCAGTCCTGAACAGCTACTGTCCTGCAACGTTTATGAATTCCTTCTTCAAGACACCTGAATCAGATGAACCGCTCGCTACCAGGCCTCTGCAGAGCTGACTGACCGCTGATGAGGGACTTCACACACATAAGTCATGACATCATCAGGTAAAGTTACTCTGTCCTTTTGCCTTTCACTTAAAATGAATCAAATACTCATTCCAACTCCAAAACAGTCATGCAGACAAGTTGTGACCAGTAACATGATATTTGTTTCACTAAAGCCAGACGCTAAATGTTCCTCATTATTTGCAGACAGCATAAACTTTGAATTTAGCAGATAGTGTTGGGTGCTGCTCCTCTAGATGTGTTATCATGTTCGATGTGTTGCCTCCCCTGATCTCTGCTGTCTTTCAGTACGCTTTGCACATAGGGCAATGATCTTCCTTCCAGCTGCCACCTGACTTTCTACGATAACTGAGGTATCCCCATATAGTGGGCTTTTTCTTAGATTAGTTGTATTTAAGGTTTCATTGTTATTGCCTGACTGTTGCAGAAATACCTTGCATAAATTCCTTCATACCTTTAAAATGAATGAAAATTAACCAAACGCTGGAGACTTTATAGGCATGGCATGTTACCATGAAAATTTAATAGAAACCTTGATATTATCACAGGAAAAAATGGCTATATGGATTATTTAGATGCAAACCTAATATAACACAGTGTTACATGATGTACCATAAAATTAGCAAATTCATTGAAGCTCTAAGACAGAGGGTTTATTACAGCATCTACTTCAGGTCTCTTGTTTTGCACCTGACAGCACTTACCATTAGCAATAATAGATCACAATGAAAAGACGTTAAGCTGGACTTGGCTTCTTTACCCTTGCCAAGGCGCTGAGGTGTTGTAATATTAAAAATGTGGCACCCGATTCTGAGGATGCCTATTTATAAATCGCAGACCTAAATTTCAGGACGTGCCCTTCCTGGTGCTACTTCACCCTGCCAAGGCTATTTCCTGAAGAAAAGGGTGGTAGTAAATATACTTAATGTGCTGCAGAGGCAATGTTACACCAACATGCTATTAAACAAGACATGAGATGTGATTCTTGCCACAATTGGGATGTAAAAGTCTGCATCATAAACTAGACTGGGAATGGATTAACCACAAGAGCATCACAAAGTGAGCGAGCGCTGAAGTCTTGCATCAGAAGAAAACCAGGAGGAACTCATGTATCTGTCAGTGTATCAGTTTAAATAACTTAAAATATGCTTCAAGCCTTGCTAAAGTTCAGGAAGTTTCTGCAAAGGAAACAACACCAGATGAAAATCATGTATATTAACTGCACTGCATTTCAGCAAGTTCATGTTGAAAAGCTCAGCAGGGTGGTTTCTCTCAGCAAAGACAAAAGAAACCACTGAGGTAAGAGATCAGATGTTCCACTCCATGCTCCCTGTAGATTATGCGCTGCGGTTTGAGATTTAAATTGGCACAGGGATGAATAATCGAAGCCCAAAAAATCTCTCTGTGCTCTACACCATTGTCAAGCATGTGAAATGTGTTTTGAAAATGGGCCAATTTTATTAAGAAATGCCAATCAATGTACATTGTGGCATTTTCAGCTTTTCTTTCTTTAGTCTGTTATAATCTGAAGACTAGTGTATCAGATTCACCTGTAACGAAGCAACTAATCCTTATATTTACAGACAGACAGGATAGAGCTTGTCAGATAAGAAGGAAAAAATGGTTCATGTCTAATTTGATTTACACAGACACTGCAGTGACTGTGAGTAACTCACCCATGAACGTGGCAATCTATCAATATCACTCATGCAGTTCCATTTCATTTTTCAGACATCTTGCTTTGAAAATCCGTCGAACCACCTGGATTAATGTGCTGAGCAGGAGACACGAGTCTTTTAAAAATGGCACCAGTCTGGGTTAATGTGCCAGTTACCCAATTACCCCTAAAGTGGGGGTAACTGGGTAACCCTCAATTGAAGTCTGATTTTCTGGACGTCAGAAAATCCGTGTTGCTTTGCTCAAATGTTGTTTTTAAAGCTCAAAGCAAAGCCTGTCTCTGGATTTTATAAATTCCTACATTTAGGGAACATGTTGACAGATGTATGTTTCACATGTATTTATATTTAGGAAAGGTTTATTTTGATTTAAACTACCAGAAGTGCAAATAAACTGTACTGCTGCAGTTATTGTTGTGTTTTTGACGGACAGCAGCCATATTTGATTTTCAGCCTGGGGTAGGTGAGAAAGCTTTGCCTTTTCTCTTGTATTTCTGGAGTCATTTCAAAGATAAGAATGCAGTAAAACATACAACAAATTAAAAAACAATCTGCTGCTGGATCCAGTAAAATTTTGAAAAGCAACTAATAATATTTTGGTGGAAAACTTCATATTTAGCAAATATTAAGTGTTTAAGAACCACAAACCTGTGGTATTCTGCATCCAACTCTGACTGGTTATTGAATATAACCATCTTTCTTACTGATACACCTCCTTCCTGTTATTCCTACTAACATATCTGTGCATATCAGTTTTCTTTTCTCAACCTCATAAACCCTGTAAAGCATCTGTTAAATGGCCTGCATCAGTATTGCTCTTTATTTTTCATTGAGCGCTCAGGACACTCTTAAACTACACATCAAATTCAACTTTCACACACATTTAAACTGTCTGCCGGTGCTTGTGTCGTCTTACCAGACACCAGTCTTTCTTCAGTAATACATCAATAAAGATTTGAGAGAAATTTGTGGTGATCCACCAACTCTTTGATTTATGAAGCAGGAAGCCCTGAACTAAACTCTTAACCTTCCCATTGACAAACAATTTCTCTTTCCCTTAAACCACAGCATTAAATTAGCTGTGTCCGAAGTAAGATCTTGAGGCTTCTGCTCTGCATGTTTTAGATCTTTTCCTTGTTCAGCACCCATGCATCAGATGAATTTTTCACTGCCAGGCTTCTGCAGAATGTGACGTCAAGCTGAGGAGGGAATTAATTATTCATTTGTGTGAGAGCAGGGACACATCTAAACATGCAAGACTTTTTAAAAAAAAAAAAAAAAAACGTTTTGTCTATCCATAATTAAATGGAACTGCATTATAATACTTTATGAGCCAAATGATCAATTAGCAATATAAAGGCAGACACAATATACAGCTCTGGAAATAATTAAGAGATCGCTTTAAATGTTCAGTTTCTCAGATTTTACTTTTTATAGTAAATATTTGAGTAAATTGAACGTTGCACTTTTATTCTATGAACTACTGACATGTTTCTGAAATTCTAAGCAAAAATGTAATATTTATTGGCAGAAAATAAGAAATGGTCAAAATAACAGAAAGGATGTATGGCTTTCAGACCTCAAATAATTCAAAGAAAACAAGTTCATATTCATTTAGAAGCAACAATGCTAATGTTTTAACTCAGGAAGAGTTCAGAAATCAATATTTGGTGGAAGAACCAGGAGGTTTTCAATGGGGGTCAGTGCAGTGGGCTCTTCATTTTTTCCAGAGATGTATATTTTATGAAGATGACAGCTTCATGTTTTTAAACAAATAAAAATCCCATATAAGCTAAATAATGTTTTGGCGTGTTTGTTGCTAAGTTAATGTCATGTTGGAGCAGGATTTTGAGGCTGACTTGCAGAAGCTCCTAGTTGTGACAGAAGATCCGTCACTGTCAACAAAATGGACACATCCACATCCAGAATGTGAGTGTGTTCAGTGGGACACCATCACAGTATGAATGTAGATGATGTAATGCTGTTGAATGGTAATCTGTCATTTACCTCTATCTCCAAATGATGGATGGATTGTCAAGTTAGAATGTTATTAACGAGTACACTTATTTTTGTAATTCAAGTCATTAAGACATGTTATCGGGCTCAATTACGCACAAGATGTCATTTTAGAGCCTATCGTTCTGTTAATTAGAATTATTATAATGCTAATCTAATAAAGACATTTAATTTCTTAGAAGGCTAGACATTATTTTCAAAACATACAAACAATCCTCACTGGAACACATCATTTATTGAATCTGACTAATTGACATGGCCTAGCAGAATCTGTAACTTATCTGAATTTTTTCTGAGAATATAAATGAAAAGCAAAAAAACATTTTTTGTTCAAGGAATTGAAAATGCCAAATAACAATTTTCACCCTTTACTTAGAAGTTAAAACGAGAGAATCTGTTAAACGCCGAGCCACAATCAGTTCAGGTAGACCAAAGAAATGGAGTCACACCTTCTAGTTAAAACCTTTTGCGGAGAAGAGAAAGAAAGACCTTCAAATATCTTAAGCAGAATTGGAGAACTTTGAAAAAAGAATCGTGGCTGTTTCAAAATGGACAATGAGAGGCACTTGAAGAAAAAATGGGCTGTAAGGTCAATTCGCCAGACAAAAGCCGGTGCTGTGCAAATGCCATAAAGAAGTTTGTTCATTATGTAAAACAGCCTCAAAATGTGATACCACCAAAATTTAAATGTATGGCCTCGATCATTATATTTACACTAAGAGAGGAGTGAAACTTTACTGTGAAACATGGAGGTGGATTGCTAAAGCCTTGGGAATATGTGTGCTATAAAGGCCCAGAGAGATTTTGGTAAGAATGCATGACAGAAGGAGTCCAGCAAGTTATTAGAAAATACTGGAGGAAAGGTTTTACTCCGAAAAAAGATGACAAAAGCTGTGCCAGTAAATTTTGCAGGACATACTTATGAGCACACTGGAAAGGACATTGATTTTATTTAAGTTAATGTAATATTAGTGGTGGGCCCAGTGACAGAAAATGCCTGACCCCAAATAACTGGGATCCAGGAAGCTAAGAGAATTAATCAGGATGTTCTTAGTATCAGTTTATGGAATATAGATTTCTAAAGCACATTTTAGGAAATAGAAGCTTATTATGACCTTATTGAGGAAAAATAGTATTTTAAAAGTTGATTTAGTATTTGTAGCTCCCAGCCCCTTAGAAGACTCAAGCTATATTGTTACATATATTGCTAATCTATAATTAAAATTTTGACGACTTTAATTATATAAGAAGTCTTTATTTTAAATTTTTGATTGTTAGCTGCGTTTTTCTTTAAATGTGCTTTTCCACATTTCTAATACCTAATGCTTAAGTTGGAAGCTAAAGATGAGAAACTGCTTCATGAATTACATTCTAATTTTTGCTTGTTAAAAAAATCTCTAACACAAAGCAAGAAGCTGCAAGAAGACCTACGTCTGTAAATATACTAATCATAGCTGATTGTTGCGCTGACATTCGTGTTGCTGTTATTGTCTGGCCACTGAATGAAAGCTGAGATGTTTGATAAATTCTGTGTAATACAATCTGGTTCATTTCCCAGTGATATTGCTGTGGCTCCATGAGTCATGCTTACATTACGTAACTTATATGGGTGAATATCAGTAACTATTCCTGAGAAAAATTTCTTGACTCACGGTGCATAATTAATTCCAACAGTGACAGACCAGAAACACTAAAAATCCCTTTCTCAAACTATTCACTGGCTAAATCTCTGGCAATGTCTTTCAAAAATGTTTGCATATTTATGTTAAGTGTTTTGTGTTCAGCACAGTTAAATGCAACTGTGAGATGATCAAAAAGAAGAAAAAGGATAAGTCTGTCATCTCCTGAAAGCAGCACTGTTTGGGCGACAGCTATGTTAACCCTAGCTGTGCGCGCCATGACAGTCATCTCCCTCATGTTGGCTCTCTAGCTGAAAACATGGAGCTCAGTGACAGAAGGCAGATGGTGTTCAACACAGATCACACAAGCTGCACATTCATGACTTCTCTCCAGATCGGACAATTCTCAACTTGTCCATTGATTCATTATTCATAAACCAGAAGAAGTGTTAGAGGCAAAAAAAAAAAAAAAAAAAAAAAAAACCCCACGGGGGGCTTAAAGGTGAAAAAATTTAGGTTTCGACCTTTGTGTTAATGGCTCAACAAAAAAAAAAAAGTGGCACACCAAA
>CAEFZX010008729.1:0-10402 GCA_903066825.1 Alfaro cultratus
AATTGATTCACCGTGTAAGCACTGACACCACAAACCAGGTATGAAAAGATATCTGGGAATGTCAGATGAGGCAAATGTTCAGGGTCTCTGCTCCAACTTTTTTATTTCGAACGGGTCGATATGTCCAATTTCAGCTATTTTTTCCATGTAGCGCTTTTTGGCTTCTGGGAGAAGCTTTTCACGATATAACCCTTTTTCTTTCAAACAGCTTGTCAGCATTATGGAAGAGGAGGATACGACACTAACACAATAAAAACACCGGAAAAAGTTTGTTTTGGTCTGTTGCCATACAACATGGCGCCGAGCGAAGTAAACGTCACACGCAGTGACGTCAGCTCCAAAGCTCTATTTCTACATAACCATATTTCAACATTGATTCACTCATATTTTGCTGTCTGGGACTTCACCTGCCTTTCCTGCTGGTGGGGGTCAGAGGACACAACAGGTGGCGCTGGTGCATGGCAGTTTTGATTCTGTCAAACTGTCCCAGGACAGCTGTGGCTAAAATCCAGTAGCTTATCACCATCAGCACGTGAATGTGTGTACGAATAACTGAATGTAGTGTGAAGTGTTTTGGAGTCCTCTGGATTTGATAGAGCCCTTTACAAGTACAGACCATTTACAAGTCAGCCCGGCCCTGGCCAGGTAATTTCTTTACCGTTTCACTACAGGGCTTAACTTCTAAGTACATTGTCAAACCATCAGTGCAAAGTAATACAGATGATAGAATCCTATGCTTACAATACCATATTCAGGTCTAGTTGATATGATATTCTTACAAACCTTCCATCCAGATGTTGTGGGAATTATTTGTGTAACAGCTGCATCCCTGTGCAGCTCCACCTTGCCACTCTGTTGGAGGAATTCAGCGATGGACTCTGGCAAGGTTTCCACTCCCCTCTTCAGAGACCACTGAGCCCAGGCCTCTCTCTTTGCTCTCTGAGCCAGATGTCCAGGAGCAATCAAAGGTCCTGAACCTGGGGGGTTCCAAACATATCATTTTATTCTAATTAAACTATGAAGATCACATTGATATGAGAGCAGAAAATAGATTATTTTTCAAATTAGCATCACACACCCACACATGATATGCCACAAAACATTCAGTTCATGTCAGGTTTACCACAACACATGCAATTTTACAGAACATACAGCTTTACAGATTCAGAGTCTGGTTGCACCATCAGTCTGACTTATGGTGTTGAAAACTGACAACTTGTAGTCATCATCTGCCACAAAGAAAAGTGGAAAAACTCTACAAAATGGACTTCCCTCAACAAGCAAATTTGAGCGTAAAGATAATGACATTTTTATCCACTAGCCTAAAAAAAAAGTGATTTCCTAAAATTAAATGAACAGGGCATGACTGAAAAGGATTGTGTTTTTAAGGCTGTGAAGCCACTACTGTTCGTCTGATTAGAAGCAACCTAGAACTCCACTAAATTTCGGGAGATGTATCATCCATAAAGTATTATTAAGATATGCCTGAAACCTGAAGGGAAAAGGAAGTGAGGTGTGAGCTTTACCTGAGCCCAGCAGGAAGCCCAGAGTCAGGGAACCTCTCTGCTGCTCAGCCATGTAGAGCGAAGGGAAGCAGGAGCGCACACTCAGCTTCTTACAGTCCCCCGCAAACACACCCCGACACAAACTGTCCATAGCTAGATCTGCCAACTAAACACAGAGGAAAACAATTCAATAGCACAAATAGCTTTAATTGATTTGATTAGATCTAAGCGTGGTGTTTTTTTATTCTCCATTATAAATCAATGGACTAATGGAATTAGTCACCAAATTTTGTAAAAAAAAAAAAAAAAGAAAATCAAAAGCAGTCTCATGGCAATGTACTGTATACCAAACAGGAAGTTGGCAATTTTGATATTTTTGTACTATGTTGTGCTTTGATGAACAGCAAATTTGAAGATATTGGCTTCAAACACTCCAAAGTCATTGTAGAGAGTCATCTTCATTCATGTAAACTTCACCAAATTTTCCTACTACAATTGTTGTCAACTTTAAAGCACATTTTCATTAATATATTGTGCAAGAGTGCCTTGTTTTACTTAAGAATTATGGAATTAAAAACACAACTAAAACCCATTAGGAACCACATAAAAGCCTCCTGGACCCCAAAGCTTACAGGAAGTCAGCCATTTGGTGGCATGTTTAATGGTGGATCTCTTTCAGATCTCATAACAGTTCCAAACAGGTCCAATGAAGCACAGCTGACTTATGTCACATTATTATGTATATTACAGGAAGTATTCAATTTTTAAAAAGGTTTTATTGGCTTTTGTGGCCTTTATTTAAGAGTGGTCAGACAGGTAATGAGAGAGGGGCTAGACATGGAACAGAGGTCATTAAACTAGGATTTGAACCTGTGACGGCCACGTCGAGGACTAAGGTCTCCATAGTTGTGTTCTACCCCTACACCACCACAGCACCCTAAGTATTCCATTTTTGATTATAGTTCTCACAGTCCGTCGTCACTGAAAAGGAAATCAGTCAAACACCAACAAGCAAGATCTGATTTCTGTTTGATAACTGACTGCAGCTGGCCAGCTGTCCTTTACAAGGATTGCAAAAAACACAATTAAGTGGCTATGTGCAGGTACTGCCAGCCAAGCAGTGAACATGTTGAGGAGGCGGAGCCAGCAACCCACAGGTTGTAGAACCGTCTCGGTGTGAGGGGCGCCCAATTCTGCTTGTCGCTTTAATGAGGCATAAACAATGAAAGCGCTGTGATGGCCTATTATAATTGAAAATATATTATTTTGTTAAATGAAACGTGTTTTGGGGGGGCCTAAACATACTCAAAAACTTAATCTGCACAAAATTCTATGAAATTTCTGTATTACAATGAAATTCATAAAAATGGGAATGGCCAAATGGCGAAACAGAGCCCCCTAACCTCCTTTCCAAGCCTCCTGGAGACAAATGAATGAATGGACTCATCCTCTTCTCTTCCTTTCTTTACCAAGATCTCAGTGAGGAGACTGAACAGAAGGGGGCGGGAGAATGGAGCGACTGTTTTCAAAATTCCACTGTAACGAAAAGCAAGAGGGAGAGTGAATGTCATTAAAGAGCCACTAACACATAGAATGTTAGAGATGAAAGACTGATTCGAGATTTCACAGAGCTTAGCATGTTTTTCATGTTTTGTTCTTTTTTTAAGACAGGTGATCTCACCCAATGACTGCTGGAGAAAGGTGCCAGCTTTCCATGACCCAGAATTGATAAGCAGCTGTAGACGATGGATGGATGCTGTTTAAAGCTTTAGTGTTGCAATATCATTTCAAAATGCAGAACGTACCTCTTACACCCCTAAACTGTAATCCAAATATCAAAATAGTTTGGATCTTTGTGTGCTTGATGCTAAGCACTTGCAAGTACCATATCTGTCTGAAAAGTTTTATTTGTGTTTAATGGTTGTCTGACACAGAATCTTTGCTCTTGTGTCCCCAGAATCATCTGAACTTCAGTGAATGTATAGCTTGATCTTTTTTTCTTCAATCTCCTAATCTCTTTACCTTATTCCAGAAGGCAACTTGTGGAGCTGTCCATTGACATACAGATAGCGGTTCTTAGAGGCAACATGATTGTAGGAAACTGGAAGAATATCTCCCTCCAGACCCAGATCTTCCACCTGCAAAAACAAACATCAAATTCATGCTGAAATTAATCAAGTTCTCAGAGTTTAATTAATGATTGTAGACATCGTTTTTTTTTTTCTATACTCCTTCTTTAAGTCTCTTGTTCCCTGAATTCCAGTTACAAAGACTGAGTAAAAAATAGTGAAGTCCTTGTAGAATGCTGCTAATGGTGGGGAGAGAAATCGCCACACTGACAAGAAGGATCTTTAAATCAGTTTCTCTGTGATGCAACCTGTGCACTGAGTCTCACAGTTATGAGAGGATTTTCTCTGAACAGGAAGTCCTGTTCAGAGAACAGATTTCTCTGTTGGTCCTTTGATGCCTAAGGACCATCAACCAATGAGCAACCAGACCAGATGTTTCCCGTCTTATGACACAGTTACCGGTCTAGAGGCTGTTGGGCCTATAGTAGACACTCATCTCTCATATGATGGAAATTTTTTAGAATTTCTACATCAAATCTAAAACAATTAATGTTCCTAAAGTTTAATCACTGGGCTCTCAGATCCATATCAAGTACACTGTAGCAATAAACATTTCTCTATTAGTTTATGATGCAAATGTTCAGAACAGCAGCACTGAGGTGTTACAAACCATATTGAGTGTGTTGGTTCCCACTGCCCCAGCAGGTCGGATCCCCCTTGGTCCCAGTTCAAACACAGCCCCATCGGACCGCCTCAGTGACCACAGCCAACCACCAAAACGACTGCTGGACTCCAGAATGATTACCTGTTGATTGATGTCAGGTAAATGCATTGTAGGCTTCATTCATTTTCCTTCAAAGTTGTCCTAAAATTGCACTTGAACTTAAATAAGTAGAATATTGACAAATACCAATAGTGAACAACTGGACATTCAAAACTAAATTAGAGTACAAAAAATTATTTACATCTGTAGCTGAGGCAGGAGTTTACTTTATTGACCATTCCGACAGCCAATAAGATAGCCACATATTATTCCATTATTCATAACTCAGGACAGGTATGGGGGGAAAGTTAGGATAATTCCAAGGGCACTTGACCGACAGGTGGCCACACACCCACACAAAAAATAGATATAGAAACAAAATTGGGGCCCTGTCAATTACTGTTGTGTTTTTTTAATTATTGTTTTTAGCAGTAAAAATCAAATGTTACCCCTCCCAGACCAAAAGGCACACATCTATATTTGCTCTGAACACCCCCTGCAACAATAAGTTGTTTCTCCACCATTAGCAGATTTAGTAGTGAGTGAATGAAGTTGATTGACAACACTAAGGCCCTCCTCCTGCTTCTGATTGGTTGTTTTTGGACGGAACGTTGCATTACTTTAGCTAGCAATAGCAGCTCAGGAAGGAGGTGGAGAACATTGCCAAAGCAAGGCAGTTGCAAGCCTTTAAAATTGTGGTGCTTTATCTGGGTCAGATAGACTCAAGAAACTGAAACAGTAGTTGCGCAGGGGGTGGCACAATTTAATTTTTTGTCATGGGGCCCAAGATTCCTGGTGGCGCCCCTGTTCATAACCGTGGCAGTAATAATAATGCTTGGGAATGTCCTAGTAAGAGTCCTGACTGAATCTGATTGAGGGAGCTAAAGATTAGGTTGATGGCTCAGAGGCCTTCTAGTCTCCTCCCTAAAGATTTAACAAGTATTGGAAACAATTATAAGAAGGGATGTGATTAACATAATGTCAAAAGATTTTTCAAAATGATTGATAAAAAGTAAGAAATATTTTTGAAACATAATTTTTTTAAATCAAATATTAAATAAAAGACAATTCAAAGTTGATATTCCCTTTACGTTGCATCATCTTGTGAGAGATGGCCATGTTCCTCCCCATCGTCATTGACTGAATGAAACTCAGTCAATGACGAGTTTACTGAGTTTCTACTACTGACTACTGACAAAGTTTCAGTAGTCATGGGAAACTTTGTTTCCCATGACTACTGAAAGTTAAAAGGTAGTGCCACAAGAATTCTAAATATGGTTACATATTTAACAAAATTAAATAGAAAATTATTTGCCAAATTTGCGATAGGTTACATAAGTTGGATAAAGAAAGTCAAAATTGAAAAAGGTATTGATAAAAAAAACTGAACAAAAACATCACACTAAGTATACAACATCATTCCAGAGTTTATAGAAGAACTTTGGGCAGTAAGAACTCATAGTAGTTGGCCAGTAATTTATCAGCCTTGTAAAGCTCCGGTCCTCTCTTCTCAGGGTCTTTGGCTGTTTGTCTCTGTGTTCCTCTCTGAAGGTCCTAGAGCGGTGTCTGTGTTCCGACTCTCTGTTCTGTCCTGAACTGGAATCTCAGACATGCTAACAAAGGCCGGTGCAGACTGAAACTCCTCAGGTTTCAGTTTCAGTTCTCCCAGGAGAATTTTCTTCTGCTGACATGATTAACGGCTGAATCTTAAGTTTTAGCAATGGTTATGTTTTCTGTAGAACGATGAACTTCAAATAGTTTCAATATGGCCTTATAAACAATCAGAAGCTGATGGGCACCAACAATTGCTGCTGTCTTTTCAACCTGATTCCATGTTGAAGAAACTACAACCCAGTGGCATTCAGAATGAGCAAACTGTCCAAAGTCCTGATTTTAGAGAGCAACCATACTCACACTGGTTGATTAAAACTGAATTTGATTAGTGATCTTTGGATATGAATGTTTTGGTGCGTTACCTTGGCAACCTGGGGGTTCTTGCAGAGGTAGAAAGAGGCAGCCAAACCCCCGACACCTCCTCCGAGGACTGCTACTGTTTTCATTGGCTGACTGAAAACACAACATCATCCAATAAAAACAAAACTGCAACACAAAAAGTACAGCAGGAGAGAGAATCTAGCTGATTGGTGTGGCAGGGTGTGTCTCTTTAAGAAGGCCTGGTGGCCATGATATGAAGATTATCATTGTTAGATTATCAGGGGTCTAGTTCCTGCAACCAACTGTCAGTCCTGCTGTCCACTTTTACAAAAATCAGCTTGATGCCATTTTGGAACCGACTAGCTGAGAGCATTTCTGTTTTGATCAACAAACTGAGTTCCTCCCCCTCTTATAAACAAACATCTACCAAATTTAATACAATTCTCCAGTAATCAGACAAATACATTAAAAATAGAAATCAACAAACAGCAATACATTGCTTATCTTGCTTGCAGGACCTTATACATCTAGAGAAACTACTAACATCTGTCCAAAATGTAATTCCATATCACAGAAGCTAGAAGCAGACCTTTCAAAGAAAGAACCAGACTTGCTGAGCTGGTCACTTCGTTGTTTAAACAATCATTTCAAAGCCTTGGAGCTGATAATCGGATTCTTTTATGTTAAAAGATTAAGTATTTCCTTATTTGTAAAACCAATACCAACTATAACTTTAGAAGATCCTCAGCATTCCTCATTTTAGCACATAAAATGAAAGTTATCATAAAAGTACACCTTTATTCTAGTACAACTTTACTCTTATTTAAAACACAAATAAAAAAACTCAGTCTGTCCCTTTTCCATCATAAGTAAGTAACTGTAGCGCCCAGAAAATGACCAGGAAATAGACGAAGTATACCTTTTTACTGTTAATGTAATGTCTTCTCATCAGACAAGCTGAAATATAAGCAATATTGCTGCAAATTTTGCAAAATAAATGTTAAAATAACTACATGACTTGTGAAAAACAATAAGCTGAAGAAGCTGACAAGTAACCAATGTTTAGCATTATAAAAAGTTTTACTGTGTTAAGTCTAAAAACACACATCCCAGTGAATCATTTGCACTTTTTCTCTCTCAGACTGAGGAGTCTTGATTCAATGTTACTGACTGACTTAATAAACTGAACTTGTTTTGAGACTATTGAACAACAAAACAGCTGTTTTGATAATCAGGTCATACAATGCTGGAGCCAGTGGTTTATGCAGATAAATTAGTAAATAATATCAGATTATTTTAAATCGGGGGAGGAAAGGGCATTGGGGTTGGGGGCATGAGAAAAATGTATGGTCCCAAAAGGAACGTGACAGGAAATAATTGAGAAACAATTATCTAATCTATGACATGCAAACACAACCACACACATCTGACAAACTATTTTAGTGGTGAGTGACGACAGATTTGATCATTAAATATTCAATGTGTCATTATTCAGTCAGAGCTTATTTGTTCATTAGGTTAAAGGCTGCAATTTAATTACATCACGTTTCATGAAAATCTATTTAAATACAGCAGAAACAGTAGACAAAAACCACAGACCTTCATAATCATCATTATAGTAGCAGCAATAGTAATAGTGAGTACTAAACCAAAACAAAGTGGGGACACTGACGTTGGTATCTGATTCCCAGCTCATCTTTGATCTCTTCCAGTTCCAAGTGTTAAAAAAAACAACAACTAAGAACAAAAAACTTCAAATAGTCCATCTAAATGAAAGCGTGATTAAATACTTCTCACATCCATCTTGCAAACCTCTGGTGTTCATTCTCAAATAATTAAAGTTTATTAAAGCAATATTTTGTTTCTGAATAACTTGAATAAATATTTTGTTATCCTATGTGGTCTCTATTGCACTCACTTGGCTAATGTTTGGTTTAGATTCCCGTTTCCTACTTCTTAAAGCAATGTATCAGTTAGATTCAAAATATAATAACATATCATCCTATTCCCACAATTACCCACTATTAATTAGTGTGATATCATTTGCTGACAAAAATTCAATAACTTCACAATTAGAGGCCGTCTAAACAAAACAATTTCCTCTGAAAATTAATAAAAATAACATACTTAGCAAATTTGAAAAAAATTGAAAGGTTAAAAATGCTATATTTAAAACGTACAACTTGATGCTAATGAAACATACTTTGACATTTTAAACAGAATTTACCCATCCAAAGAGATACTAAGAAATCAGTTTAATATTGATGACAATAAATGTTCATTCTGTGAAAGACACATAGAATCAATAGACCATGTCTTCTATGAATGCAACAAAACCAAAAAATTTTGGAATTACTTAAAAAGGTGTATCAAACCAAAAATTGCACTTTCTGAATCTATTTCTAGAGATATGGTAACTTTTGTAGTATTATTGAAAAACAATTTTAAAAAAGGAGAACTCTGATACTTTCTCTAGCAAAATTGTTTATTCATTAGGCCTGTTGCGATAAACGATAAATCAATTAATCGCATGATAAATTAAAACTACCGACCTCATTTCAATTATCAGCTTTATCGTTTCCTCCAGCCTTTTTGTGATGGAAAAAATGAACAAAGGCTCAACTCCGGTGCTCTCCAATGTTCTACGATTGTCCTAAGGGGAAAATCAGGGCAAAAAACCGTGTAGTGTGAACTATTGCATCAGGTAGTTGATGTTCCGTCTTCTCTATTTAAACCTAATGATTACTGAAGGGCAATATAGTATACAGACTTTATAATCTGCACTCTTTTGGATGAATGCAGTATTTATTTCTACTTTGGCTTTATGTTGTTTAGTTTTTATTCAAGTACATTTTTTGTTAATGGAGACTGAGAATCTATTTTATTTTTGTTTTTGGATGTCTTGTTTATTTTGTTTATCAGTTCTAGTGTTAAGTGTTGTTTTGAAAATAAAGTGTATCTTTGGCAGGAAATCGCATGTATTATAACGTCATTTCCATTAAATCAGTGTAAAAAAAGTCTTCAAACAATATTATCGTTTATCGCAATAATTTTCAGCTAAATTTGTTATCGTGACAGGCCTATTATTCATAAACAAAAAGTGCTAAGATCATCCCCAATTTTTAGATTTTTAAAATCTGAATTCTAATTATATTTGAAATCTCTGAAATATATTTAAACATAAGTAGATCTGTATGAAATGTTAATAGAATTGCCCGCCAACACGTTAATCCTCATCCTAAAATATTTACCCCTTGTTGTAGGTTTTATTATCATTATTTTTATTTAGCTTATTTTATTTAAATCCGTTTAGCTTTTGTGTTCTCATTTGCATGTCTCTATAGATTTACACTATTGTGAATTGCCATACTTCTTCGTACTTCTTTTGATAACGATATTGATTACCTTGAATGATTTGATTACCTCCATTATTAAAATTTCTTAGGGCAAACTATGTGCCTCAAAGGTTCGTTAAATTATGTTTTATTATTTAGTGCACCGCCTTGGTGATCACTCTCCCTTCTGACTCTAAGTTGTTGCTAAATTCCAGCAGCATAACATCTGATTTTAAAGTTTGTTCTGGGGGGATTTCATTGATTGATGATAACGTCCAACCAATAAGCATCCTTAAAATGACTAACGTGATGCCTGAAGTACGACACCCTCTCTCCTCCTGGAACTGCTGCCTGGTGGCCGGAGAAAAGCAATGGCTAGCCTAATAATTGTGGTCTCATGATAAAAAACACACAGAAACAGTTTTTAAAGAAAATCTTCTTTCTTTTAATTCTATCACTTTTTTGCATCAGTATCATACTAGAACTGCTTCAGCTCCAAAACTACAACACCTAGACACTTCAAACCTGCACTAGATTATTCTGCTCTAATAGTAGAATATTTAGAACCATGTTTTGAATTTGTGAAACCTTTTTCTGATTTGTGAAACTTCAGTAAAGGGCAATTTTCACCCTTTTCTTTCGGCCTCGGTCACACGAGATCCGTTCTAAACACTTAGAACAGTAGTTATTTACAGTATTAATATTGATGTGTTCTGATCAGTGTTGTGAAGTAACGAAGTACAAATACTTCGTTACTGTACTTAAGTACAATTTTCGTGTATCTGTACTTTACTT
>CAEFZX010008730.1:0-28662 GCA_903066825.1 Alfaro cultratus
AACTTTTAGATGTATCTCTACTTCAACACACCTGAGTCAAATAATGAGGTCATTAGCAGAACTCTGGAGAACCTGACCTCACTTGGGAGGTGATTCAGCTGTTGGATTTAGGTGTGTTGGACCAGGGAGACATTAAGAGTTGCAGGACACCGGCACTCGAGGACCAGGATTGCCCACCCCTGCTCGACATGCTCAGTTCCAGTTTCTGCCTCTGGCATCAGGCTCAGACTTCCTAGAATTAAAAGTAACAGGTACAAATATTCCTTTGTTCCTACAGCAACATTTAATGCAGGACCAGGTAGAGGGACTTGTACTTGATCTGGTGTTTGGGGCAACTGTCAGTCAATGATGAAATACATTGTTGTGCTTTTTTTCCATTATGTATTGATTGGTTGGTATTCCATGTCTTTTTTGATACGTTTTGTTTTTATTTTTTAATCTTTGATACTTTGTGTTTTAGTTTTTGTACTTGCTGTAACACCAATTGTCCATTTGGGACACAAATAAATAAATCTGAATCTGGAAACCTGTATTTAGATCCATATTCCCATCAGAAACCACAGAATTCACTGATCTGAGGCGGTTCTGAATGAACGGGTCAGTGGTTTTTCAACTGTTGACCCAGTCAAAGTTCAGACTGGGCCAAGGGCCCGGGATGAAGTACTGACCCATAACAGAACCCTGCAGAACTCTGATGAATCAGATGAACGGACCGGGTCGGAGAGGTTCCACTCAGAATCTACTCGATTCTAGTGGTTGAGCCCAACAGAACCTGACT
Source organism: Alfaro cultratus (assembly GCA_903066825.1). NCBI lineage: Eukaryota > Metazoa > Chordata > Actinopteri > Cyprinodontiformes > Poeciliidae > Alfaro > Alfaro cultratus. The sequence goes on from CAEFZX010008730.1 coordinate 779, forward strand.
GGTTCCAGTGGTTCTGACCGACAGACAACTGGTTCTGCTGAGAGTCCAAAAATCCAGCAGGTGGAACCTGTGATTGGGTTAGAGCTGGTTACCAAGGTAACTGGTTAGTTCACTGGGCTGTAGAAGGGTTGGTGAGCTGAAACCTGACTGGTTAACCAGCTGGTCGGTTAACCAATCAATTCATTGTTAGATTGTTTTATTTTTAAATCAACTTTTATTCCAGGAAATAAAAGCAGAGTGAACTTTATTAAACTTTTACTCTTAAAGGACAAACACAAAAGGATCAGTCAGTCGTCATAGTTACATCACTTCCTGTTAGGGCAGGAAGCTACATTATGTCACCATACTGTTACAGTGACATCTGAACGCAGCACGAGGCCTTCAGGGGCCATCGGAACGTCTCAGCATCTACAGACATAAAAATCTACAGCAGGTCCCCAAGCCAAGACCTCAAGGGTCACCTGAACCCTTCACACACCTCTCTGCTGAAACACACCTGGGTCAGGTAAACGGTGCTGCCAGCCGATGACCCCTGCTCTACACACACTTCCCTTCGTACTTCCTGTCTCACTCTCTCTCTCTCACACACACACACACACACACACACACACAGGTAAGGGCACTGCAGCAGTTCAGCTATTAAAGGCTTCAGGAAGGTGAGTTACAGCAGTAACCATGACAACAAGGAATGGAGGAAAACAAAGCCTCTACAGAAACATTAAAGTTAAAACTTTCTGTGGATCAAAACCTGAATCACCTGTAGAACAGGTCTGATGTTCTGGTTCTGACAGTAGTTCTCCCTTTTTTTGAAGTCCAGATGGATCAGAACCTCGGTCCAATCGTAAAGTTTCTCTATGGAAAAAACGGACCTGCAGGTCACCATGGAAACGGGAACCAATACCAGAACGTTTTGAGGACCGGCTAAAACTCCACATGTGCACTGGGGACAGACTCCTGGTACTGAACGCCATCAAGGGTCCAAAGTGTTTGATAAAACTGCAGAAGCTGGTTCTGGAGCGGGTCTGGTGTCTGTGGGACCGGTTCTAGTCATGATGGTGAAAAAACAAAGACGGTCTCAAAGAACCCTAAGCCCATAAAGACCGGTTGGGTCTCAGAAGGTCCAGATGAGGAGAACAAAGCTGGATGGATCTTTGGGTCTTGGTTCAGAACCGCCATGAAGTTCAGAGGATCTGAGGTCCGTTTCAGGTTTGGGGAGTTCTAAGCTCTGGAAGTCACTTCTGGACCTTTGAACCTGACTGAGGTTCTGTTGAAGGTTCTTCTTGAACATTTCAGAAGGGCTGGTTCTCCAAGAAACCTCTCCATTGTTGCTCGGAGAATTCAATGCTGGTCCTGGACCCGGACTCTTCCTGAGATTCTGGTTTAGAGATATTTGGATCCGGTTTGGCTCTGGTGCACCTCTGGAGCAGGTTCCTTCAGCAGTTCTGGTTCAGTTGTGACTCTGTGAGAACAGCACAGGCTCCCCTGGAGCTTGTTCAGGGATGGGTTGAGATCCGTTTAGTTCTGTACGGTTCTGGAGAATCTCTGACTGATAAAAATCAGTCAGATTAAAAGCGCCCTCCTCACCAGTAGGGGGCACCAGTCTCCACCCGGCCCCAGCTCTGCCACTCAGGGAAGATCCCTGACGATGTTCTGGGACTTCCAAACGGGTCAAAGTCCATCTTGTCCGTCTTCTGTCTGCCGCAGTCCCTCGGAACATCCCGTCCTGGTCTCCTGCCAGAGGCCCGGTCCGGACGGCCAGTCGGGTCCGCCATCGCCAGCCGGTAGTTGTTTCCCAGGTTGTTGTCCCAGTGGACCTGGTCTTTTGTCTGGTACCAGATGCAGAACTCTACTCGGCTGGATGGAACCAGGTCCGGAGGGAGGGGGACGGAGAAGGTGAAGGTGTCGATGTCAGGGCAGCCATAGACGTTGTTCAGGTACCGGCACCGGACATCCTGGAATGAGCTCCAGGAATCGAATGTGATCCGAACTGAGACGGACTTCTCAAAGCAGATGTTCCGGACCTGGACGGTACCGGAGAGAAGGTGCTCTTGCACCGAACAGGTCTCTAGACACACCTGCTGGGCTTTGAGCCGGTTCCTCAGGTCCAGATAGTCTGCAGCTGGTGGCGTGAAGTCCAGAACCAGGCCAGATTCTGCTGAGTCTAGAAGCAGAGCAAAACCAGAGATCAAAGTGGGAATTAGAACATGTTCTAATCCAGGTCAAGTTCAGACTTTTCAACTGGAACCAACTGAAACAAGTTGGAACCATTTGGAACCACCTGGAAACGGGGCCAGTTCTAGGTGGTTCCAATTGGTTTTCCTGGTATTTAAATTGGTCCGGAATCAAATGGACCTCAGACCCGAACTGATGAAGAGATTGCAGAACATCTGCATTGACACGTCACTGGTTGACTGCTTTTTACCTTTGACCTCCAGGTCCAGTGCGCCCTCCAGCTCTGTCAGGTGGAACTGCAGCTCAGCCAACGGGTCGTCTTCGGTAAAGACGTAAACGGTGGTGAGCGCCAGACCCTGGGAGTCCGCGAACACCACGCTCTTCCTTGGGCTCTTCCTTGGTGCAGAGGTGGGTGTCTCCATGGAGACGGAGTCGCAGCATCCTGAGGACAGGCACGGTCGCAGCGGGCGGCAGCTCGGCCCCGCAGCCGCATACTGACAGTCATGGTTACTGAGGAAGGAGCGAAGAGGAGGAGAGCTTGCGAGGCAGATCCTGATGGCCATGTCCACAGGCATGATGGGAAATGGAGTCTTGAGGACAGAACGACAACCTGTTAGACAACATGAAGGACCAGCCATGCCGTGTTCTCCTACTACTCTCCACTGCCACTGCCTGCTCCCTCCTACTTTTGCTGATGATTGGCATGTAACAGAACCAGGTCATTCCTATACATTATTTGGAATCATTGTAAGCCAACCTAATATCCAAAGAAGAAAAACAATAATAAGTGTATGAAAAGAAAATGTATAAAACTTTATATAAGTCCATGTGATGATATATATATATGATGCCAGCCTCCATTATACTTGTACTCATAAATCTGTTGGATGTTTCTCTTTTTCTGCGCTGTGGTGCAACTCAAAGGCTAAAGCCACTTCATACCTGGTGGTGATGGCAAAACAATAAGTTATTTACTGAACCTCCACAAAAAAAAAAAAACTGAAGGGAAGGGGGGCAACAATGTTCGTAGTTTGGAGCAGAGGTCGCGCTAGATTTTTTTGTTGTTGTCCGTCAAAGAAAGAAATCATGTTATTTCCATTCTGTAGTCATCAAACAAAACATTTAGCTTTTTCTCTGCAGTGAGAACGTTTTTGAAATCAGGTAACATTTCATGAAGAGATTAGACGGCAGAACTCTGACGGTTTCCTGATCCCCTCGGCGGGAGAAGAATCCCGCTGAAGAGGATCAGCTGCTGGACGCTCCAGAGCCTCCGGTCCGTTAAAGCGTCCAGATCAGAGATGATACTCTGACAGATATTGTTCTTATATTGATCGATGGTGAGCGCCGCCATGTTCTCTGAGCGTAACGTTGAAACTGTCTGCGCACCAAGTGGTCAGCTGCACGTCATCCCAGTCTGGACAGAAACCAGCGGACTGAACTCTGTGCTTATCAAGACGAGGTGAGGAGATCCGACATGTTGCTATACATTTTATGGATTATAAAGAACTGCAAAAGGTCATTTTTTGCAGCATTAAGTGGTCACATGTACTAAAATCAAAAGCTATTTCAATCAAAAACATCTTAACAGATGTTAACATTGGACCTTCTTTGATATCACTGTTCAATTCTTGCATCCATTGAACTTGTGAGTTTGTGGAAAGTTTCTGCTTGAATTTCTTTGCAGGATGTCAGAATATCTTCCTGCTGCTGTTTTGATATGAACTCAGATCTTCTGCTAGAGGAAACGCCAAAGGTTCTCAATAGGGTCAGAGGTCAGAGGAGGATGGTGACCACACCATGAGTTTCTCTCCTTTATGCCCATAGCAGCCAGTAACACAGTGGTTTTCCTCCCAGTATTCATTGTCATGCATGAAGATGGTTTTGCTACTGAAGCTACGGCTCTTCTTTCTGAACCGTGAAAGAAAATGATCAGTCAGAAAGTCTGTTTACTTTGCTGAGGTCATTTTCAGACCTTCAGGGCCTCTGAAGGGGCCGAGCAGCTCTCTCTCTCTCTGTGTGTTTCTCTCTCTCTGTGTGTTTCTCTCTCTCTCTGTGTGTGTTTCTCTCTCTCTCTCTCTGTTTCTATCTCTCTCTCTCTCTCTGTGTGTTTCTCTCTCTCTCTGTGTTTCTCTCTCTCTCTCTGTGTTTCTCTCTCTCTCTCTCTGTGTTTCTCTCTCTCTCTCTGTGTTTCTCTCTCTCTCTGTGTTTCTCTCTCTGTGTGTTTCTCTCTCTCTCTGTGTGTGTGTTTCTCTCTCTCTCTGTCTCTCTCTCCTCCCCCCCATGAGTTTGGGCCCAAAGCATGACTCCACCACCTCCTTGCTGACGTAACAGCCATGTTGGGTCATGGTGGCCGTCCACCACCGATCCACTACTGCGTCCATCTGGACCATCCAGGGTTGCACAGCAGACATCAGTGAACAAGTCTGTTTGAAAATGAATCTTCATGTCCAGCTGGGTCCACTGGACCGGTTCTGCTTGTGAGCTGGTTAGGGGCCCAATAGTCGGTTGATGCACCGCCAGCCTCTGGAGGATCCTCCACCTTGAGGCTCCAGCAGCTTCAAATATCTGTTTGCTGCTTTGTAAGGCATTTTAACAGCTGCTCTCTTAGTCCAATGAATTAGTCTAACAGAACTTTCCTCATTCTGTCTTTATCTGTACAAACCATCTTTGTTCTGAATCAGCCACAAATCTCTTCACAGTACGAGGACAACGCTTCAGTTTTCATTAAATATCTAATGTTTTCATACCTTGTCATGTGGCTCTACACTACCTGATGATGTTCGTCAGCAGAGATCTTTTCTCTTCCCCATATTGCTTGAAACCTGTGGCCTGTTTAATAATGTGGAACATCCTTCCTTTAATTGAGCTCAGCAGACAAACTAATCAACCAGCTCTCTGAAATTAATTATAGTGATTCAAAGAGCCTGACACACAATAACATCTATACATTTAATAGCACAACAAAAAATTTAATCTTTATGACACTTAAATCCAATTTGCATAACAATTTGGAACAAGGTGTATAGATAGATGGATATATATATACATGTATATATATATATATATATATATATATATATATATATATATATGGTCAGATTTTTGTTCTGTTTTGACGGTTTGCTTTTAGTAATTTTTTTAAATCATATTGCGACTTTTTACCTTTCAGCTGCATCTTACATGTAAAAGTTTGTTTCTAGAGAGACAGAAATGAGTTGTTTGGTTGTCGGTGCAGGACGACGCAGCTCTTTACCGACACCTAGTGGCCATTCTGCGTCTCTGCTTGATGAGGAAGTGTCTGCTGCCTGAGGACACCGACGAGCTGCAGGGGTGAGGAGAAATGTTTTCCCAGCTGTTCCCAAAATAAATAAATGAACAAATAAATAAAATAGGACGGACGTTTTTATGTGCAGCACAGATATGAACAAGTTTGATGAGAGAAAATTTATATCTCAAATAATCTGACAAATGTTTTCTAAACAGTTACTAATTATAAGGGACAACATAGCAGATTTATTATAAAAAAAAGAATATATTTGCATTCATTTCTCCTTTTTAAATAAATACATATAGCTAAAAGTATACAACATGTTCCAAATTTATCCCACTTTCCATTGTTTTTTTAATTATAACTTGAAAAAATTAGCCAAAGTTCAAATGTTGTGAAGGTTTTTAAAGGCCGACTTTTAGAGCTGAATCTCACTTTTCTGTCAGTTTATTCAAAACGGATCAACAAAAAGAAACTCCTGGGTTTAATAAGCCTTGTGCGTCACTTTGTTATTGCAGTCACACGGTGAACCTGCTGACGGCGCTTCCTCTGCAGTGTCTCAATGTGCTGCTCACGGTGCCTCTGGAGCCCCAATCCAAGCAGAGTCTGGGGGTCAACATGGACTGCGTCCACACGCTGCTGACCTTCATGGAGAGGCGCCTGGAGGCGGTGAGGGAGGAAGCGTTCATGTTTTAAAGTTTGTTTTCTGTCTTGTCAACATGCAATCGTTTGTTTCTGTTCTTCTCAGGGAGATCGAGTCAAAGAGAAACTGACGCCGATCCTCAACCTGCTGACGGAGAGCTGCAGGGCGCACAGAGAAACACGCCTGTACATCAGGAAACAGGTAACTTCACATGAATATGATCTCACACAATAATTAATTGCCCCACACTGCAAAAACACAAAATCTTACCAAGTAATTTTGGTTTAGTTTCTAGTGTAAATATCTTAGCACATGTGGAATAAGAGAAACTAACTTAAAAGTTACTTTCCAGCAATATGTGCTTGTTTTGAGTAAATAATTTCTTAAAATTGATAAAAATTCTATTGGCAGAGAAATTGACTTAACATGGGAACAATCTCTTGTTATTAGTTAAATAATCTGCTAATGGACCCAGAACTTTTTCATTAATATTAAGGAAATATTTACTTAAAACAAACCTCTAGGTTTTACTAAAAATTTACTTTTAAGTTAGTTTTGTCTTAATTCAAATGTACTAAGATATTTTCACTAGAAACTAAACTAAAAATATTTGGTAAGATTTTATGTTTTTCTGAGATAAACAATAATAATATTGTAATTTTGAGACCTTTTCCAGCTAATATCATAATAATAATAATAATAATAATAATAATAATAATAATAATGGCATATTAATGCAAGTACACCCTCCAAAATATCCGAAAAACTTTAGTTTCTAAAGAACAGCTAATACTGGGACTGGAAAATATTTTAAATAGCGAAAATAAATAAATCTTCAATAATTATAATGGATTATGAAGGAAACACATAAAAGTGCCTGTTAGGACTTTTGTAAAGAAAAGAAAACTTACTACTTTGTACTGTTTGATTTATAATAATCAATATTATTATGAAGTCTGTTTTTCTTTCACATTTGGATCACCTTTGATTGAGGAAAAACTGCAAAAATAAGAGTTTCATGGTCCTGACTTCCTCGCCCATCGTTGTCAATACTTTGCTTTGCAGTGCCATTTGTTTGCACTTTCAAGTTGAGATTCATTGATTCTGCGTCTGTATTTGAGCCTTTGTGTGTTTTCCTGTCGTTAGATCCTTCCTCCTCTGAGGGATGTGTCACACAGACCGGAGGAAGGAGACACTGTAAAGAGTCGCCTGGTTCGACTCATGACTCACTTGGACACCGACCTGAAACACTGCGCCGCCGACCTCCTGTTTGTCCTCTGCAAGGAGAACGGTAAACCTTCATTTGGATCCGAAACGTCTTGTCCTTAAAAAAAATAATAATACAGTTTTTAAGGAATCTGCTGCTCCTCTTTGGTTTCCAGTGCGGCGTTTTGTGAAGTACACCGGCTACGGTAACGCGGCGGGCCTGCTGGCCACCAGGGGGCTGCTGGGCGGCCAGAGAGCCGTCTCCGACGCCCAGTACTCCAGTGACTCGGACTCGGACACCGAGGAGTACCGGCAGATGAAGGACCGCATCAACCCGGTGACGGGGCGGGTGGAGGCGGAGCAGTCAAACCCGATGGAGGGCATGACGGATGAGGAGAAGGAGGAGGAGGCAAAGAGGCTGATCATGCTCTTCAACAAGCTGTCCAAGTAGGAAAAACAACTTTAACATCACAATGACAGAACTGGTATATTCTCAGTCAAATGACCGACTTTACCTCTTTATTTTCCTTAAATGGTAAATGTATCACTCAAGAAAGCATATTTATTCTCTTGCTCGTCATTCTAAAATCTAAAACCAGAAATAAAATCCTGCTTCTTTTTTTCACTATAAAACAAACACATTTATATTGTATTTTTTGGTCAGTGACGCTTTATAAGGCTTGACAAAATTAATTTATCACAAGCTCTTTGGGTTGTAAAGTTTTTTTAACTCCTGAAAGAAAACAAAGCATATCTGCCATTTCCTCTAAATAATTTATCCGCGTGTTGATCTGTTGTTTGCAGAGAAAACATCATCCAGCCGATGGGAGTGGATGAAGAGGGGAAGCTGGTCCCGATGACGGGTCTGGAGGAAGCAAAGTCCGAGTCAGAAAACGAGGCAGAATCAGACAAAGACGACTGAAACACCACAACCTCATTAATTGATTACTTCAGTTTGGTTGGTACAGGAATGTGATGCTCTGATTGGAACAACAAAGAGGACAAAAGATAAAATTGTTTGTCAGCTATAGTTGGATAAAAAGGATTTGAAAAACCAAGATGTACAGCAGCTTTCACTTCTTATTTGTGTTGTAGTTCCTGAGAAAAAAAATCAGTTTTGTTATGATTCTGACGTCAATGTTTTGATCGCAGTTTGTTCTCTGTGTATTAAAAAGATGGCCCTTTCTAAAGATATCCAGTGTTTCTTGATCAGCCAAGATTACAAACATGAGATGAAGTTAACAGGTTGCAGAAATGATTTCATGTAACAGGATATCATGGAGCACAGATGCACATAAAACTGAAGCAGGTTTTGTAAACACATTGAGACAAATTCACAATCCCACACTGAAACAAAAAACAATCGTCAAATGTACCACTATTGCCTGTTGATGCATATTCAGCACACGGCAAAGTTAATATTAGAAATGTGCCGCCCCCTAGTGGCTTAATTAGAAAAAAAATTAAACGGACAGTAATGAAGCATTTTCTAATCTAGGTTGAAAAGAAAATCTGAATGTTTTATTAGATACTGATGACATTATGTTTCCCTCATGCTAAATTATCACATGGAAGTTCAAAATGGGAAAAACAGGAGAACATGGCATTTAATAAATGCTGATGTGAAACAGGAAATGGCCACAAGAGAAGGGAAAACAGTTCATTCATATTTAAAAAATAAAATGAAACAGGAACAAATGGGTCCAGATGAAGATTAAACTCAGATGAAAACAGTGTTACAAACAAAAAAATACACACACTGTATGTATGTGTGTGTGTGTTTTATTTTCTTTTTTTGTATTTTGCAGTAAATAAGAAATAAGATCAGGATAATATAATCACCTATGAGTGAATTCATTGCAAGAAATGATTTTAAAAATGCAAAATTTTTGAAGGAACTCATAAATCTTATAAATTACGCATTTTGTGTATCAAAATACAGAGATAAAGGAGAAAAACAAACATATTTATAGTCTGTGCATGTCTTTGTGCCATCTCAGTAATGCAGCAGGACAATGTGGTGATTATTTCTGCAGGATCTGTTTGGTATCGAATAAAAACATAAACTGAGATGTTCTCACATTGAAAGAGGGAAAAAACTCATCAGTAAAGATCCATCATTTCCTCGAGCGACATCTGCAGTTCCACAGACCGCAGGGAGGAGGCGCCACACTCAACAGCCGCGTTCTTCAGAAGCTCCATTGAAGTCGGAACCACCTGAGAGAGAAGAAAAGAGACGAGTCAAATTCACACAATCCTGACAACTGAAAGGATTTCTGTTCAGTTTTCTCTTCTTTCCATTCAGGAACTGCTAGTCATTTAAGATAAAAGCGTTCCTTCACCTCCACCATGATGAGTTTTCTCTCCCATGGCCTGTTTTCTGGGTCAGGCCACTTTTCCCCGAGACAGAAGAAGATGGAGGATGGTGGGGATTCCTTCCCATCAAAAAAGCCCATTAATCCTACAGGAAATAACATGTAAGATGCTGCACATCTAGTCACACACAGGCTCCCATAAAGGTAGATGTTTCCATACGCACCTCGGATGAAGTCCTTCACCTGGTAAAGAGGTTCAGGATTCAGTTTAGAAATCTCGCTCGGCCGTCTGCTGCTGTCAAACTTGGAGAAGCTCCAGTAGGCTTTGACCTCGCCACGCCGCTGGCCGTAGATCACGTGCTGCGACATGCCAACGTCCAGGCTGCCCAGGTTGTCCAGAATCCTTTGGGTCAGAGAGGCTTGGGTTTGATCCAGGATGCCTTCCGGACGCGGCAGAGAGACGATGGAGAGGCCCGTCTCATGATCCAAAACTGCATCGTTTAAATCAGGCCTGACGTGAAGACAAGATGGAAGAAGAAGAGTGAGGTCAAGAGCTTCTGAGAACAGGTTAGCATAGATCTGTGGCTGATGCAAAATCATTCTTGGATGATGAGAGTTCAGTCTGCTCAGTTCTAACTATTTTGAGTTGTTTTAGGGCATCTTGTCACTTTAAATCCAAATAAGTTGCTGCTGGCCCGAAGTCAACGTTTACAGTCACAAGTGAAAACAGCTGCAATCAGATGAAACATGATACGACCGTATGTCTTTGAAAAGCTTCAGTAGAGCCTCCTGCACAATCAGCAAGTGGTTTCTGGATGCTAAGTCAACAACAAAACATTTGTCTTTTCCAGCAGCCATTTTAAAAAAATACAGTGATAAAACAAGCTGACCAAACGCAATGGAGCCTGATGACCTTTGATCTTCTGAGATTAAATGTTAGAATTCTGAGAAAAATTCAAACTTCTGAGAAAAAAGTCAGAATTCTGATATTTACAGTCGGAATCCTGAGAATAAAAGTCAAAATTCTGGTATTTAAAGTTAAAATTCACAGAAAAGAGTCAGAATTCGGACTTTCATAAATGAAGGATTATTTCTGAGCGAATGTAAAGGAGCGTCATGGTTTGAGTGAAATCTTCCTGAGATTCTTCGCGTTGGAACATTGAGTGACTCAAACATTTTTTCCTTCTTGTTACCTGTAAACTAGGCGGAGTCCAGCTTCATTGGGAACCTCCTGCTCACACACCTTCACCCCTCTGTAGAACACAGTCACCCTGAAATCAGTCTCTGGAAATGAACAAAGAGAAGAATTACAGAAAATAAATAAATAAAAATAAACAACTAAATTAGTCAATTAGAATTCTGACCTTTTTTTTTTATGTCTAAATCCAAATAAATATCCAAACATTCTTAGGATTATCTCAGTTATGTTGTTAGTATATAAAAACAAATACTAAACTGTTTCTTTCCTTGTTATACACAATACTTTCCATTATTTTTTTATTTGTTTGTTCGTTTTGTGTTTTTCCACTAATGTAACGTACCGTACCATGTACTGTATCTTACACTCTGATGTAAAATTAATTAATATATATACATATACATGGAGAGAGATTGTACTTTATTACAAATCTGTGCAGTTTGAATATAAAGACATTTACACAGAATCAAGCACTTTAACACCTAATTGAAATTAAACCATTTCTAAGGATTTCTGCCACCTGTATGAACTCTGTTATCAGAGACAGGAAACTGAATTTCCCCAGAAACCTCCATGATGTGCGTGTATGTAAACTTCTGGTCGTTTTTTTTGCTTCCCATCCTTTTTTTCAGGAATATTTCCTGTGAGAGTGAGTGACTCACTGAAATGATCTCCATCTCTGGTCTGGTTCACCGTTTCTAGGAACTGCGCTGCCTGCTGCCCGTCGCCGTAGCCCGCCCCCTCCGCCGCTGCCCCCCCAGCTGGACGTGCCGGTTGCTCTGGCAACCCAGTTCCACAGGCTGCACCCTCAAACATCACTGGATCCTGCTGTTGCCCGGGCAACGGGTGCGCACCAATCACGAGCTGATTCTGCAGCTGCTGTTGCTCAGTAGGAGGCTGAAAGCCTGTGGTGCCCTCTGTGGAAAAGTTGGGAGAAAATGGGAAAGTGTTTTTTCTTTTTTTTCTTTTTTTTTGCGGGGAAAGTACCGCTGGTTTGTTTTCTGCTGCAGAGATGAGGAGACTACCTGCTCCAGGGCCGATATTCAGTCCTCTCAGACACTCCTGGAGGATGTCCTGGCTGCCTGGGTGATCTGCTGACGGAGATTAATGTGCTTTAATAAAATCAGACGGTGATCGGTGAATCAGAATAAAAGCTCCTTGTTTACCTGGGATCAGAATGTCCTCTGGATTATAAATAGGTACATTAAAGAATGGCACAACCCCACTCTAAAAATCACAGAAATATCTCAATAAATTCAGTCATTTTGCAGCAACTAATCATTAATTCATGCATCACAAAAAACTAGGATATGAACAGAAATGTGAGACAGTAATCGAACATTTAAAATCCAAATATAAATGCTCACTTAATTATTTAAGGTTTTGTATACAATAATTTAAAATGTATGTACAAAGAGAATTTTAGCAAACAATATTCAGAACAGATGTGGAAAAAGAAAATGCAAATACAACTTAAAAGAAACTCAGAAAGGCATTTCAGTTAAAGGAATAATTTTGACAGTGAGATTAAATATAAATCTCTTTCTGCAATGAAATTAGAAAGTTATTATGATAAAGCAACATGGAACTAAATAAGCCGATGTTTTGTTGTGTAATTTTTTTATATTTGGAATATCTTGATCTCAAAAGCAAATTTTATTTTAGTTTACTCTTCTTTTCATTCATGGTTTCTTTTAGTTTTAGATGATCTGTTCATATTTATTATTAAGTGAATTAAATTAAATAAAATGAATGAAATTAAATGAACATCTTTTGATAGTTTTATGTCTGATTGTGTATTTATTTTATTCTTTATGCAGTCTTATAACTTTAACTACATGATCTACAAGCAATCCGTACTTTAATCTAGTCGTGATAATTTATCTTTTCTTTCCCACTTCTTCTTTCCATGCTGTGGTCTCTTATGTGTCTGTTATATATGTTAAAATTCAAAGTCAATAAATAAAGTTGGGGTGGAAAACACACACAAACACACACACACATATTGCATCATTGCGTACTTCCTGGGGATTATAGCCGTTCAGAACATTGGCGTCTTTTTGCTCCTGGGATCCAGAGGAAGATCGGGCTTTGATGGCAAAGAAAAATCAACAGATTGTTACAGTTTTAAGTTTTATAATCATCAGAATGATTTCGATTTTGACCCCTCACCTCCTGACGCCGACTCCTCCGGCCAGCGGTAGACCTTATGTGGGTTGGCGGCATCGTTCTTGTTGTCGGACACCATTTTGAAGCCCTTCGCTCTCAGGGCGCTGCGGAAGTTCCTCTTCCAGACTGAGGGGTCTCCCTGAGCCCGGCCGTTCCCGCTCACCTCCGCCCAGGCCTGCAGGGGCAGTAACACGTCTACAGCCCACTGATATACATATTTTGTCACATAATATGCTTTCATTTATCTGCTCCATTGTAAGACGAGTTGGGTTTAAGATGGAAGGTAAGCAATGATTTTCAGCCAAATTCATGGAGAGCCAGAGAAAGGACTCTATATCTATAAAAAAAACTCACTGAATAAATTAAGTTAATGTTACTCAGCATGTTAGTGCAAACCAACATGACACATGACAGCATTTAAGCTAACACCAGCATTTAATCTATTTTGTTACTTAAAACCTAAGGTTAACTTTCTGAAAGGACTGACCTATTATTAGTGTGATTACTAACATTAACTCAGTTCAATGTAACCATTATTATGTTTATAAGTCTATATAATAACAGTAGCATTTAGGCTAACATTATTCTTTTAACTCATTTTGGCTTCTCTACTTCATATTTGTATTTTAAAATGAAGTTTAAATACAACTGTCATGGCCTAATAAGGCCACTGCCATGAACTAATTGATTTTTTGCATAAAATGGATAATTTCTAACGTAATAAACACATTTTTACTTACTGAGTCTGTGAATTTCTGGCAGAAATGTATTATTGTATGCCTCTTTTTATGAATTTGTTGGAGTGTTTTCCAGCTGCCAACAGGATTTTTGCTAAAGAAAATCATCCCCAGATCATGACGCAGCCACCACTGTGCTTTACAGTGGAGATGGTATAAAACAGGGTGTTTTATAGGTTAAATTACACACAATTATTCTCTATTTTCTAATTAGGTGACTTCTGAAGAAAACTGCTTGCACTGGTAAAGGTCGTACAGTCCGCAGAAGGAGAAATGAACTTGTTTTTTTATGACCTTAAAGATGAGAACATCCTCATTGGAGGAGTCCTGTCTCAGCGCGTGCTTCCATGGGATGCAGAACTCGGTTTGCTCAGGGTTGGTCCAATGGACACCTGGATACCGCTCACTGTCGATGCTGGACTTGAGCCATGGGATCAGCAGTGGTTTTGAGTGAGCCATTTCTGTAAAACCAAAAGAAACAGATGCTGTTAACGCCAGGCAGCTTTCCAGGATTTGAAATCAAACTTTTATAAAACACATATCTTCTTCTAAATCTAAGTGTCACAGTCATCCAGATTTTTTCTTGTGTGAGTTGCACACAGATTGGGAGTTTATAGGGAATTGATCCAATGTTAAAGTGATCCTTGAACTATTCTGGTCCAAACCACACCCTCAATAAGAGGGGATCTTAACCGTCAACCAGTGGTGGGCTCTACTAACTAAAACGCTAGTTTTCCTATTTCTAAAACACTAATTATAAACATTAGTTCTGCTAATGATAAAGCGCTACACCAACAGAGTTTAGTGGAAGCAAATGCTAACGCGTTAACTTCAATTTAAATTATATCTCTTTTAGAGACTACAACCCTTGAGCACCAATTTCATTTTGAAATGCTAATTTACATACATATACAAAGGCCTTCGATATTGTATTTAATATCTTAGCTACTGTATGTGTTTTACTTTGTCCCTGTATGTTTCTTGCTTGAAAGTTATTAAAGTTATTGGGGCAAAAAGAGCAAATACATGGAGAGGAAATAGAACTGCGGCGTTAACAGTCTTCATGCACTTCAAAATAAGAGCATGAATACGAACGTCAACTTGAGGAATTCTTAACAGTCGATTACCAAGTAAATTAGTGCTTCAGAATTTACCTGGGAAATTCATTTAGAGGAAGGTATGTGTGCTAAGTGTTTGCAAAGTTAGTAAAAGCGCTAAAGTGCTAAGCGACAAATTAGCTACATTAGCTATTAGCGCATTTATTTGTCATCTAATGACAGGAAGAAATGCATCCATGACAACTCGCATGGCTTGGTAGAGATGCGTTCAAAGTCTGAAAGTTGGTTAGTAGTTCCTGAGATTGAATTACCTCAATAACCATCTTCCTCCTCTTCCTCACTGTTCCTGCGGCAAAGTGGCAAATCTTTCTTTTTTGCTGCCAATTTTTGAATTTTCCTTATTGATAAACATCTTTGTTATTTGAAAGCATGACCTCTTGTATTTCCTATTTTATAGAATATCAGAAGGAGATGGGTCTCTAATGTTTTACTAGATAAACATTCAAAAAGTTAAATATACATTGAAAAATTGTCAAATGTGATTATCTTTTTGCAGATTGTGTTTTTCTACAAATTATTTTCAAAGGAGAATTTGCTGATATTTTCTCATTGTCAGAGTGAGATGCATTTTATATCAGGAAAAAAAAAACAATAGATAATAGAAAACTCAAGTACAAACATTTGATCTTCAGTGTTTTGTTTGATACAAAAAAATTACAAGCATAAAACAGTTTCTGTTTCAATTCTGTTAACAAACTTCAAGATCTCGATTGTGTTTTACAAGAATAATAGAAACAGAAACTAACATTAAATTACAGCAAAACAAAGAGAAGTGCAGCGTAAATATTAACTGGACTGGTCTTTAATAAACATACAGCTCTGGAAGAAATGAAGAGCCCAATGAAAACCTCCCGGTTATTCCACCAAAAACTGATTTCTGAGTTAAAACATTAATGTTGTTGTTTCTAAATTAATATGAACTTGTTTTCTTTGCATTACTTCAGGTCTGAAAGCTCTGCATATTTTTGTTATTTTGACCGTTTCTCATTTTCTGCACATAAATACAAAAAATTTTTTTTGGAGGGGGCGGGGGGCATTTCAGAGACATGTTGAATAAAAGAACAACGTTCATTTCCACTCAAACATAAACCTGTAAACAGTAAAATCAGAGAACTGATTATTTTAATTGGTCTCTTAATATTTTTCAGAACTGCATATTCTAACAATAAAAGCTAATAAATTTGTTTTTATTTTTCCTGGATGGCAGCTCTATGATTCTGCACAAAATCAAAATATGCCAATCTGACCTAAACGAAAGAAAAGCTGGAAATCTGACGGCCGGAAAAAGTCTGGATCGTTTACTTCAGGAGACGTTTTGTCCACATTTACTTTATTAGCTTGTACAAGCATACAACATATAACTCTTAATATATGGAAAATTGTTAATTTAACATATAAAACAGTTTAATCCTGCATTTGGACTTGGTTAAATAAAGGTTATAATAAGTTACAAATTAAGAAGAGGCTAGATTAAATCCTTCTTTAAATATAAAAGTCTTGAAAGTGAATCCATGTAACTGCTTTTTCCCCACTTCCTCTAAATTATCAGAATTTTCATTAAAAAAAAAAAAACCCAAGGAGTTGAGAAATTTGATAAATATTACAACTAAGAAAGAGGAAACAGACTGAAGACAGAGTAAACGTAATAGTTGTATCCCGTATTATGATAATAAATAAAACTGAATACAATTAAAATACTTAAAATATGCACGTCTGATAATGATAATGAAAAATGCAAAAATAATATTAATGCATTCTGATGAGGTTTAGCAGCATTTAAAAAAAAATAAGCAAGTGATAATCACACTTTTCATTAAGCCTCATTTTTATATTAAAATGTTCTTTAGTAATGTAATATTAAAATGTTAAATGCTGTTTTCAGTCGTTGTTAGCAGAAAAACATCAAAATTAACAGAAATAAATGCTTGAAAACATCGCTGTGTGTGTATTTAATCACTTACTGACATACATCAACTTATTAATAATATTCAGGTTTTTTTATGTAATATATGTTTACTACCTCCATCTTTCGCCACAATCACAGAATAATTGATCCTCTCGTACCTTTTCAGTGATGTAGGTTCGGTTCGTTCGGCTCAGCTCGGTCCAGTGGTCGTTTTCGGAGCCCGAACAGAGATAAACCAGTTCAGAGGTGGAGACACACGACCAGCTGTCCTCCAGTCCGAGATGCGGCTCTCTTAAAACCTGACACCGGCCGATTTCTGACTTTCGGAGCTTCTGACTTCTCGGGAAACTCCGACTGTTTGTTTCGTTTTCCTGATGTGACGTCAGCACGTCGGGCGGTGCCGACGTGCCCACAAACACTCACGAGCCTTGAGCCTACTTCTGAGTACCAACGTTATGCACTTTGAAATACGAAGATTTCAAACTTTTAAAGTTACAATTATGTTATTTCTCAAGAAGATACAGAACTTGAGAATTAGTATAAATTAGTTTTAAGTTCAAATGTAGCTGTAAAATACTTATCTAGTTAGTTTACTGTTTGTAATGTCCAAATTTATTCAGCAAAATTTCAGTAGACTTGAGATTATCTGACAAATCCACATTTTTGGTCCACCTGTTTACATACCATGATTTGTAAATGTATTCACACGTTTGAGCTTTTTCCCCTCACTTTGTTACATAAAAACGAAACGATTCAATTTATCGATATTTTTTGTGTGACAGATCTACACAAGTTAGAGGTTTTCAATTTCTGAAATAAAAAATCTGAAAAGTGTGGTGTGCATTTGTATTCGACCATCCTAAGTAATGACAAATTCTTCTTCACAAATCAGCTTAAGCTGTCAGATTTGAGGGTAGAGCAGTTGAGTCATTTTATATATTCCTTTTTTTTCCAAGTCTGTACTTTGACTACGCCATTCTAACACATGAATATCCTTTCATTTAAACCATTCAGTTGTCGCTGTGGCTCTTTGTTTAGGATCATTATCCTGCAGAATTCAAACCTCAACCATTTTTCTCTTCCAGGATTTATCTCCCTCCATCTTCTTACTGCTACAGAAAGGCAATAACAGCGTGATGCAGTCGTCTTTTACTTTTTAATGGGAGAAAATGTAGAAATAATTTATCTCTACCTCACAATGGAATGTGATGATATGGGAAACATTTCCCCGAGTCTCAACATTGAGCTTAAGGAAATGAAACCGTTTGTTCTTTGTAGATTTTATTTGTTTTTCAAATACAGGAGAGTTAATGTACAGAAGGACAAAGAGTTTCATCAAGAACTGTACAGTATTTACACATCTTTTTTTTTTCCTTTTTTATGGAAAATCAGATTGTTTTCAAAATAAGTCATAGTATGCACAGACATCAAAATGATAAAAATGAAATGACTATTTCCTCTTTAAATATTACTTATTTATACTCCTCCTTCCCACACGGGAAAGGGATAGTTCTTTTCTTTGCACCTGCATGACTGATGATTGAACTGAAGCACAACAATGTTAAGTTTCAAATAAATGTTACCATTCTTTTTTCTTTTTTTTTCCTCATTTTTTTAATTTTACACCCACTGTATTTGATACAATAGTTCTGTCTCGACGCCTGTTCTTCTGTATAGAGGGGAAGACGACTCGGATATGTGGGTTATGATTGTATACTGATCCTGTGGAAAATAAAAAGCTATTTAAAACGTCTGGGGCAGCAAACCAGCGCGTGTGAGAGCTTTTAAGTTAAAAACCTCCTCATATAAATAATAAAAATGCGTTCATATATTACACACGGCCGACTGGTGCTGCCCGTCCACGTAAGCACATGACGACCAGAGAGCGCCCCCTAACACTTCTCACGTTGCTATCCGCCATCGCGCAGCTCAAAAAGCACAAAGCACTCCCGCCGCCTTCCTCTCTTCTCAAAAGCTGACAGCTGATGTTAGTCTTTTCAAAAAAATAATTTATGTAAAAACTAAGCGGTAATAGTTTCTCTTTGAACTATTGTCTTTTTATGACACACAGTTAACAAGACGTCAGTGACTCTCCTCCGTCGACTTGGTTCTCCGGCTCCTCCTGGTTTCTCTCTCCATCTTTTTTTTTTTTTTGTTTTAAACAACGATCCGGTTCCCCCTCTCCTTTCATCCAGAAGGGTCCCACTCTCACAAAGTAAGACATTTCTTTAGTGATTGGTCAACAACAAGACAAAATAAAAACAGGCCAGCGTCCGAGGTCGGGTCAACAGGCCCTCTTGTGTTCGTCGAGGGCCTGGAAAACTTCCTGCTCGGATCTGAAGAGATTTTCGAAGAGGGTCTGGGGGCTGTACAGCGGGATTCATCTGGGCTTTTCCTCCAGATTTTATTTATTTATTATTTCTTTTTTTCTTTTTTTTTTAAAGTTTAGCTCTCTGTGTGTCTCCTCATGAGGTGAGCTCAGGCTTTGGTGCTGAGTGTGAGCAGCTCGATGAAGGAGCTGAAGAGGGTGTCCAGCCAGCTCTGGTTGGCCATGCACTGCTGCACCACTTCCTCTTGGCCCGGATCCTCGGCCGCCTGCTCGATGGTGTTGGTCTGCGAACGCAAACACAGGCAGCTCTGAGCCAAACGCACAGAAATCCTAAAAAATGACTGGAGTCTGGACGCGTAACTGACCTCTTTCTTGCACTGCAGGAAGGTGTGGTACTTATAGTGATGCAGGGAGTGGTAGAGACTGTATATCCGGTACGTCTCAGACGACAGCTTAAGGTCCTGAAGGAAGAAACGAGTCAGGAGTTATTGGAAAAATCAAAGAAAAAAATCAAACTTTAGTTTCATTTATTGGGATTTTTGTAACATTTTTACAAATGTTTTCTTTGAAACTGGAGATAACCTTATCACAACGATTTCCCAAATGGATTCATGCATGAGCTTTGACTAGGCCATTCCAACACTCTAATATGATTTGATCCAAATTATTTAATGGAATCTCTGACTGAATGTTTGGAATAAATCAATTAATTGCATGATAAATCAAAACGAACTCAAAAATCACAAAACAATTTTGCCTAATTATCATCACCTGAGCCTAATTATTAATATTTTTGGTTTCATTTGGTTTTTATTTTCCATTTTATTTATTGTTTTATTTAGATATAGTTTGAGAGGGAATGCTTGCATTATTATGTCATTATCATTATATTACACAAAAATACTACAAAAATTACAATATTATAGTTTATCGCAATAATTTCTAGGATAATTAATTGTCCAATAAAGCTTAGAATTGTGACAGGCAATCCTCTGCTGCCTCCAACATGTTTATTTTTGCCCTGAAATATACCCCATCCTCACCATAATGCTGCCACCACCATGTTACACAGAGGGATGTGCAGTTAGTTTTCTGCCTTTTGCAGCAGAACATTTTTGCCCAGCAGGCCAAGAAAAGTCAATTAAAAAACAAAAACAACTTATGCCACTTTTTCAGATTTTAACCAGCGAAAATGTGTCAAAATCAAGTGTTTTTCTCATCACTTAAACAATTACTAATTAAGCCTCAATAAAATATACCAAAGTAACAAAAGGTGAAAAAGATATGAGTGCAATACAATTTCTTTTACAAATAAATTCTCTAAAATAACATAAAAACACAGAAGCATAACTGATAGCTTCGCACAAACAAAAAGTCTCCAAATTTCCCAGAATTCCTCCTCAACACTGTCACACATTTTTGCAGTAACGTAACTCTGTTGGTCTGAATTATTTTGGGTGACAAAGAGAAAACGTGAAGCTGTTCTGCAAACTTGCAGCAGGTGTTACTCTCCTTTTAGTGCAAAGGTTAATTCTGTCAACCCAAAGTTTCAGTGTCTATATATAAACAACAGACGCTTATTTCTGTTAAGATGTGTCAATCATAAGAGTTTTATTTTCATTTAAATTTGATGTTTTTTCTAATTTGTGACAGTAGAAAAAAAAATCTGAAACAGAAGTTTCTACTTATATCACTGCAAATATTTATCAGAAACTTCAAACAATTAGATATTTCTTGGACTGATGTGCAGTAGACGTTTTTGCAGGTGCATGAAGAGAGTTTTCACTAAAATGAAGACATTATTATAATATATGCTAAGGATTGGACAAAAACTAGACTTTATATAAGTATTTTATGTTTAATTTCTACATCTAATGTTGTTATATGTCTGGCAAGTGAAATAATTCAGGTCCTGGGACGCTACCTGTGGTTTAGGCAGGGTTTTCTTGACTCTGTTGAGGGTCTTTCGGTTGTAGGCGTCGCCGGTTAGCCGCACCCTGACCACTACAGTGTCCAGAGAGTCCGTCATCATTTGGGGGTAAGCATGCAGAACATCCTGACAAACAAAAACAGGAAAAAAGTTGCTTAGAAGGAGGCAAAAGTTGTAGTTTATTTCATGGTTTGAATTTTTTTTAGTTAGCAAGACCAAAACATTAGACAATGGAAGAATTTACTTGATTTTTTCAAAGTTATTTAGTATTTTCTAATGGTCAACTCCATTAGCAGACATGATGCTATGATAAAATTTAAAATGTATGCTGGATTAAAACAAACTAAATAATCAAAGACTGTGTTTTCAGTGACTTTTATAAAGAAAAAAAACATCAATTTGATGCAAACAAAATTTATTTTGAAATAAATTACTGCATCAAATAAACGTTGGGATCAGATTTAAATATACTGACACATACAGATGTAAGTAAATTAGCTGCAGTGTACATAATAATAATAAGATGTACATAGATAATAATCACATGAATATAAAAGGGGTTGTAAATGCTTCCCACAGTAAAATTTAAGAACTTTTCAAGCATCTTTTGGTTTTCAAACTTTTTCCGCACCACTCTGGAGAAAAAAAACTATCCAAATGAACAAAAGAAAACAGTTTCAATTCAATACTATATGATGTTATTTATTACTTTTATTAATAATATAATGTGATAGTGTTCTACCTTCTACAGCAGGAAAAGGGTAAACTAAAGTAAAACAAATTTTTATGCTCTGAAAAGTCTCACAGAGCCTGACTGGTCTGAAAAAGTTGCAAAATATAAAAAAAATTTAGAAAGAATTTCTGTTACTGAGCTAAAACAAGAAAAGTTTTAACTTCAGACCGTGAGAAAAAATGTGTCTGCATCTTTTAGTTATCCTTAAATATCTGGTTTCAGATATAAATAATATTTTCCAAATGTAGGCTTTTAATCAAACTTTAAATTCTACTTTGCTGCCAAAGTGGAATTTTGGTAGTTTATTTAAACTGTAGTTTAAATATCAAGCAATTTCAAGGACTTTACACATAAATCAAGCAACATCCAAACCTTGAAAACACACAAGAATTTTCAAGGATTTAAATCAAGAAAAAGCACAAAATAAATAAAGAAAAAGCTGAAATGCTGAAAGCTGTCAGGCATTACCTGGTGTTGGGAACTCATGCTGACTTTCCTCAACAACCTCCTCTTCTGTTCGCTCAGGATGCTGTCGATCTTCCTCATCGGGGGCAGGTACAGCTCATCTGCCGGCCAATCAGGAGGAGGAAGGTTTTCATTACTCATCATTCATGCAGCTGCCAGTCATTTTAATATCAAGGGCCAAACGAAATGCAGCTCGTTCTGGCTGCGGATCTGCATTTCCAGTCTGTCACACCTTGTTTATTTAAGCTTGAGGAACTCATTAAAGGGCCGGTATGAATATGCAAACTCAACAGTCAACTAATCCTCTTCTGCTTTGAAGTCAGTTTGCTCAGCTGGCCTTGCAAGCTGATACTTGGCAGCGGTGGCGGTTATTCAACCTGACC
This sequence comes from Alfaro cultratus, assembly GCA_903066825.1. NCBI lineage: Eukaryota > Metazoa > Chordata > Actinopteri > Cyprinodontiformes > Poeciliidae > Alfaro > Alfaro cultratus. The sequence goes on from CAEFZX010008730.1 coordinate 23,351, forward strand.
TAACTTCCTATTTTAAAGGCAAAACAACTTAATGTCTTTAAATAAGTCTTTAAATAAATCCGCCTTACACACAGACAGGAAAGTCTGATCGGGTTAGAAACCAGAGATGCACTGATTCAGTATTAATATCTGTATTAGTCCCAATATTCAATCCCAGATCTGCTATCAGGGATAATGTGCCTGATCCATAATATCTATTCATTCTAATTCTATGCTTTCTACTCCATTTATTTTACATTATATTTAGAAATCTTAATTGAACTTTCTGAAACATTTGAGAAAAGGTTTGTTACAGTTTGTTTTTTAAATATTTGAGTAAGTAGTCAACCTCTCATGTTTGTTAGTTTATTATTTATTTTGTACAGACTGAAGAAAATAAAGTTGTTTTTAAATGTTTTATAAAGTTTGTGAAGCTAATAGTGCATGCAAGTGTGCTGTACTGGTGCAGAGTTATCAAATAAGTTTGTAATTCAGAACATTTTATGTCTGTTTTAAAAAAGAGAAATATTGCAAGTCAAATCAAAGCTGTTTTTCTCTTATCGGCTTGGTATCAGCTGATACTAGTTTTCTAAACAAACTTCCTGAAAACTGCAAAACAACTGAAACACTGAGTTTCTTTACATGTAAATTAAAAACCTATCTGGTTAGAGTTGATTTTGAAACATAATCAATGAAACATTGAGCAACAATTTGATGTGCAACAATAGCAAAATGTAGTGTTTCAATTGTTCACTGTGTTCTATGGCTTTGTAATTTTGTAAAGCACTTTGAAATGCCTTGTTGCTGAAATGTGTATCACACATAAAATTTAATTTAATTGATAAACCTCAGACATCTCTGTCGGTATCAGAACTGAAGAAAGCAGATTAGTATCTGTATTAGTCCCAATACAGATTGGGACTAATCTGTATTGGTCCCAATCTGTATTGATTGGGACCAATTGGGACCAATTGGCACTATCAGACACTATCTGTCTGATAGTGCATCCCTATCAGACAGATGGAGGCGTTCTCACCGTCTGTGTCTTCCAGAGCTTGGATCATGTCTGGGTCCAGGGCCGTGCTCACCAGCATCTCCACGTAGCTCCTGAACATCTCCCTCATGGCCCGGTTGTCCACTCCTCCCTTAACTGGCACTGAGAGGGGACACATTAACAGTTTACAGCTGGAAAATGGAAAAAGCTGACTGAGCAAAACGCAGGGCGTAATAATCCAACTGATATCTCACTTTCATTCTCGCTCGCCGCCTCGTCAGAGGAGTCGGAGTCAGAAGACGAAGGTACGGATGAGGGTACGTTCAGCCACTTCTTCCTCTTCTTGGGTGGAGGTTCGGCCTTCACTTTGGTCGACTTGGACTTGGGAGGTCGCTCGGCCTTCTCCTTCTCCTTCTTCTCCACTGATTTCTTATCCTCCTTCGCCCGACTGCGGTCCGCAGCTCCGGCGCGTTTCTCCACCTTCTCCTGCTGCTGCTGTATTCGCCGCTCCGCTTTCTCCTGCTGTGGATGTATCCGCTTCTCCGCTCTCTCCTGTTGAGGCTGCGTCCGCTTCTCCACCTTTTCCTGTTGAGGCTGCGTCCGCTTCTCCGCCTTTTCCTGTTGAGGCTGCACCCGCTTCTCCGCCTTTTCCTGTTGAGGCTGCACCCGCTTCTCCACCTTTTCTTGTTGCGGATGCGCCCGCTTCTCTGCCTTTTCCTGCTGTATTTGTGCTCTCTTCTCCGCCTTTTCCTGCTGCATCTGTATCCGCTTCTCCGCCTTTTCCTGCTGCATCTGTATCCGCTTCTCCGCCTTTTCCTGCTGCATCTGTACCCGCTTCACCCTCTCTCTTTCCTTCTCAGACTCCTTCTCTTTGGCTTTGGGCACAGCGGCTGCAGCCTCCTTCTTCACTTGATGTTCTGTCGTGGTTGCGGGTTTGGACGTTTTCTCTTTTTGTTCTTGATGGACAGGTGGAGTCACTCGTTCGTCTTTCTCTGCTGCCCTCGGTGGAGGAGGAGCCAGAGGTGGTGGTGCCAGGGTGGCAGGTGGGGACGCCATTCTAGGAAGGGACTGTCGCCTGTTAGATAAAATATAACTGGAAGCTTAACTTCTAGCACTAAATAAATGATTGCCAATTAGAAAAATTACAAATGCTAATGTCTAATAATATAAAGAATACACTATAGGACCCACTGGTGATTCAAGTTCAAGTTCAAGATACTTTATTTATCCCAAAAGAACAATTCAGTTTAGAATGAAAAACCTTTTCAGCTGAGAAGATGCCTGTGGTGTACCACAAGGTTTTCCCCTCGGTCCCCCAATTTTCTTTTTTTCCATAACATATTCCGTAACTTACTCCATTTGCTGATGATGTTAAGTTATTCTATCAAAGCTAAAATTCAGAGTTAGGGGTGAACCGAATGTTAAGGTTAAGGAAAGCTACCTGAGTCCGGGAGCAGATCGCCGCCAAGGCCTCCGGGAGCAAACCCTCACATAATCCTTTTTGTTAACGTTCTCCAGAAACTTCACATATATCCGCTGGTAGCGTCTCTTAGCATCTCCAAAGTAGCCGAGATACTAGAACAGAAATATATTTTCAGAATTTTGGAAAAGCAACAACGTAAGATGTTCTGTTTGTTTGTTTAATCATGTTAACAGTGTAAAGTTGAAACAGGACGGTTAACAGGGTGGTGGGAGGTGAGAACTCACGTTGCTCGTGGCGCAGAACTGCCTCTGGCCATCTTTGATCTCCGGGCTGAACTTCTGCAGCAGCGCTTTCTGCACCCTCCAGATGGGTGGCGGCTCGCGGCCCGTCTGCAGAGCCACCTGTGCACAAACGCAGGATGCACAGAAACAGAGACGCACATTTACAACCTACTGCATACTATGGCTGACCGGTATAGACTAAAAACAAAAACTCAGATATTTTCATACAAGATCTGATTCAATTGGTTGTTTTTTTTTCTTTTCTAAAATATTCTCAAAAAGTGGCCTTTATTGCAATCATCATTTCTGTAAGTTGTTTGGCAGAGTATTAAAGTGCAAATTTGTCACAAGAACTTCTTAAAATTACATTTTAATGAGAAAGAAATCTGTAGTCGTCAAGATCTCATGTGGTCACCTAAGTCTGTGGTTCTCAGTCGTTTGCACAATTATTTCAAAGTCCTGCTACTGATAATAATTTTAATGCTGAATTTGCTTATTTATAAAACTTCACCAGATGCTCAGCATCCCTTATTTTAAACTCAGATGAGAATAAAGCCGTAACATTATGAAAAAGATGTATGAGAATGAAGTCGAAATAATAAGAGAATAAAGTCAGAATACTTTGACTTTAGTCACACTAATATTTTTTTTTTATTAGTGTGGCTCTAAGTTTAAAGTCCAAATAAGCAGAAGCTGTAAAACATGCTTGTTAAAACAAGATGGCGTCCCTGGATGGGCTGACATCAAACCAAAGAATTCATTGGTGAAAAAAATACCAATTTTACAAAAATGTCATCTTGACTCATTGGCCAGCCCTAATTAGACACAAACATACCTTGAGAGTCCGGATGTCCTCCACCCGCACCACGAACTCGTCCCTTTCTCTGAAGATTCCCTCTCCTCCGCTCTCGCTCTCATCCTCCTCACTTTCTCCAACAATGGCTGCATCTTCCTGCTTCTGGGCGAGGTGCAGAGATGTGATCTTAGGGGCCGGAGGCTCTTCGGGGGATGCAGGAGACTCCGGCGATGGTATGGGGGACTCCTTCTGGGCCGAGGATGGAGGAGGCAGAGCAGGAGGAGGAGGAGAAGCTGGAGGCGGTGTGGTTGGCTGAGGGAGAGCGGCTGGTTCAGGAGGTGGAGGCGGAGAAGGAGACGTGGGAGCGGCGGGGCTTGAAGGCAGGGAATCGGCCTGCTGCTCCTCTTGAGGAGGTTGAGGTGAGGGGAGGGAGAGCGGAGGAAGGGGTGAGTGAGAGGGAGAGGAGGATGAAGCAGGAGATGGAGGGGCAGACGCTTGTTCAGGAGTTTCTGGCTCTGGAGGAATCTCAGGAAGAGGAGCTGGAAGGAACAAGGAGAAGATTACATTTATGAAAGTTGAGCTCCTGTTTGAAAGACATTTCTCCCTCTACCGCCAGACTCGTGTTTGTTTTAGTTGTGTTTACCCAGAATGCCCTGTCCTATAGTTCGCTTCCTGCTTTTGGAGCCAGAGTTTACTTCAACCAAACCGAGACCAAGGTATTTAAGACGGACCAGAGTTTGATTAGCATTCACACCTCCGCAAACAAACCGGACTTTCTAGACAAACGAATTGGTGTTGGATTAAAGAGGACTAAACAAGGCGGGTGTGAATGACCCACAACCGTCTCTGGAATATATTCCAGCTCTCATCTGAGGTTTCTTCACTTCGCTTAATAGTTTCATGCTTTTAAAGCCTTGCTCAGAGATTCCCATTAGACGAGTGGTCAGGTTTAACTGAACCACAGACTCAGCTGTTCCTCCTGAATGGACTGAAACGATTGTTTTAGTTATTGCTTAAACCAACGATTATTCTGATGATTAATTGGATTAAAAAATGCCATTTCATTTAAACCTTTTTATGCAATAGTAGAAATACATTAAAATATGTAAATAAATGATTTAAAATAACAAAAAAGCATTTTATTGCCTACAACGCAATAACGTAGCATTCCTTTAATGCACGCTTGATTCATTTGTAGCATAGGATGCATCTGCAGCTTAAAATATACTTCTAAAAATACATTTAAACTTCATCTTTTTGAGAATGATTTGACAGCAAACAGAGTAAGGCTGATTTGTTGATTATTTCTGGATTACCTAGTTAATAAATGAGTAGAAAACGGTGCTTAGCAAGAGATTTTTTTTTTTTTTTTTTTTTACAGATTTTAAACAGAAGCTCAAACTACCACTTGAGGAGTTGTGCATAAAATATATTTACAGATTTTTATTTTTTTTTAATCTTAAAAGCATAATATATATATTTAAAAAAAATGTTTTGACTTAATTACTGCTCTGAGAATGTTGTTCTTTCAGCAATTTCCCTTTTTTGAGTCTGTATACTAGAGTTAACAATTAATTGATTACTAAATTACCGTATTTTCCGGACGATAAGTCGCTCCGGAGTACAAGTCACACCAGCCATAAAATGCATAATAAAGAAGGAAAATACATATATAAGTCGCACCGGAGTATAAGTCGCATTTTTGAGGGAAATTTATTTGATAAAATCCAACACCAAGAACAGACATCTCATCTTGAAAGGCAATAAAAATAGAATAGAGGCAACAACAGGCTGAATAATTGTACGGTATGCTAACGTTACATGACACATGAACAACGA
>CAEFZX010008731.1:0-43134 GCA_903066825.1 Alfaro cultratus
TCCTATCTTTTTTACAAACACTGAATAAAAAGACACCTGGACCTTTTTTATTTGTGCCTAATATTAAAGCAGATCAAACATTTCTTGCTTTACGTCACTCAGAATGACCAAAATTATTTCTGTTTGATTAATGCCACAATAATGGGACAGAATATAGATTTATTTATTGATATCTTAAACATCTGAAACCTACAAAATGATTACTGTCTCTTTAAACAGTTAGGGAAACCCAAGATGATGATGTCACGGCTTTGGAAACGTCTGACAGGTTAACTGACAAGTGGATATATTTTAAGTTCACACCTAGTAAACACTGGTTTCTTGTTTGATTTTATAAACTCAAAAGAAATCAACCAAGATATCAGGACAGATGTGGAGTTGCCCCAGCCTGGTTCATCCATGATAACGATTTCCAGAAGCTTATAGTTGCTGCGTTCATCTGTTCAAACAATTATATATAAGTATAAACCTGATGAAAACATCTAACCGTCATAATGATCAGGAAGGCGACGGTTCTGTGTCCCACAGATGAATGTCTTTCGGTCAAAATGTGCAGATTCACCCTAGAACAAATGCCAGATGCAGCCGGTAAGACTGAGTTTTTATCCACAGTGAAACATCTTCAGTAGTGACATGGGCTGAAAGATCACTCAGTGAGGAGGAAACCATTTCCTCAAATTAAACAATAGAAGGTCAGATTGCAGTTTACAAATTCAAACAGAGACAAAGATCTTCATTTTTGGAGCTGTGAAGTATGGTGGTGGCAGCATCATGTTGTGGGGCTGTTTGTTTATTTGACTCATCATAAGTTTCCAAAGCCAGGGCATCTTCTGGGTTTTCCCTCACTGTTTAAATAAACAGTACTCAATACACAAGCAAACTTCTGATTTGAAAGATTTTAATAAATAAATCTCTTCAGATTCTTTCTGTCATTAATATGGTGTTTAGCTCATATAATTAACTTCAGTAATTCTAACTGACCTAAACAAAACAAGCTGCTCTGATCTAACTTCAGACAGTGAGGGAAAACGGTATGTGTGTCATTTTGTATGCAAATGTCTGGTTTCAACAAAAGAGCAAGGTAAAAGACTGTGAGTTAGGGCAGCACATCATCATTATTATTGATATACAGTATTAATTTTTTCATTTAATATTAATTTGCTTTATTTTTTTGTACTTTACATTTCTACAAGCAGTGCTTTCTCCAGCAATTGAAAGCCTATATAAGTATAATTCAATTTCCTGCCATGCTTTGCAATGGTTGCAGCAAGTACAACAATGTCACTGCAGAACAAAGAAAAGAGAAAGTGAAACTAAAAGACGTTTCCTGGTTTTGTCAGAGCAGCAAATGTTATGTAGGTGAGGAGACGGATACTTATTCATTTTACAGCAGAGCAGCAGCAACAGGATGCTTAAATTTTTGAGTGAGTGCATTTTACTTTAGATTACTTTTCTAGATATTTGTAAGAAGTGATTAACAAAAAGCTTTTGCAAAATACCTATGACAAGAAAATATCTGATTTTTTTTCAGTAGAATCTGATCAAAACCTTTTTCAGACTCATCTGACCAGTAAATTCTACAGAAAAAATGTGCAGTATTTTATAAACTCTACTTTCTTTTCTCTTTCATAAAAGGGGAAAAAGGACGTTCTGGTAAGTTGACGTGTCAATCCAACACTGCCTAATGCTTTATATTCTCCATCTCCTGATTCTGATCCTGAAACTGATTTAAATTGAAAGCAAAGATTTTATATGATGCTTGTGTCAGTTTGGATAAAATTGAAAATACTGAATTGAAGTAAATCCATCAGAAATAGCTTAATTATTTTTTTTTTCTGTTTTTCTCTGCTAAAGGTGAGGAGGCTGAGTCTAAAAGTAAGTTTTCACATTTTGTTTGGGAGAATGTTCCAGTCATCTTTGCAGAATAATAACTCGTGTTTCTGTTCAGCTCTGGATGAACCATGGAGGGAACTATGCTGGGGGTGAGTTTACAGTAACATTGTTATAACTGATCGACAAAATCCCAGAAGAAGTTCAAATCTCTGAGTTTGCTTTTGTGGAAAGTTTTGCTGGGTTTAGTTGAGTTCTAGTCAGAGTTTGTGAGTTAACAGGAAATGGAGGACGAAAGTAGATCAAGAAGGAAGTAGATCACTCTACTTTATGGCTTCACCAATAAACAGAGTGAAGCTCAGACTGACACAAAAGAAGCTCATCATAGATGGACCATCATCACACAGAAAGAAAACAATTATCATTTGGTTAACAAATTTCTTTAGCTGAAAAGAATGGTTTGTTACAAGATGGAGGGTTATAAAACAGATGAGCTGATCACTCATAACAGAAGAGAAGAATGGGGTGGAGACAAAGCTGATGTTTGCTCTTAGATAAGAGCAGGTTTACAGGACACATCTCTTAAAAACAAAGCAAAGATCTTGCTTCCTTTGTTTTTTTGAAGAGCATAACAAAGAAAAATAGCTTTCACCTATTTAATGAATAGATGAAAGCTATTCACATAGGTGAATGGATATGCATGCTATCCATGAACAAAGCTTTCCGATAAAACTTTGTTCATGTTTCCTGATGAACAAAGCATGATGAAGCTATCAGGTTACAGTAACCTGATAGCTTAACCCTTCCACAGCTGGTGAGCCCATGGGAAGGACAGACCAGAAGAATCAGCAGAATAATTGTGACATATAAAATTATTTCACTAATACATATCTCGGAGTCTGGAAACGTCCAAAAAAATAAAACGCTACAGAATGAGAATCAAACATCATTGAACAACAACATGAACCTGAGCAGGACTCAAGTCAAATGATGTGGTTGAAGAGAGAAAAAATATTTCAGTTTATCCTCTTCTTCATCAGCAAACACTGGACATGTTTGAAGAGCATACCAAAGAAATGCTCTTCTTTGGTATGCTCAGTTAAACAGTTCTTTAAGTGGCCAACTTAAACAACTTGCCTTGCAGTAAGAAGGTCCTGGGTTCGATTCCTGGCCTGGAGTCTTTCTGCATGGAGTTTGTATGTTCTCCCTTTGCATGTGTGGGTTCTCTCTGGGTACTCCGGCTTCCTTCCACAGTCCAAAAACATAACTGTCAGGTTGATTGGTTTCTCTAAATTCTCCTTAGGTGTGTGTGTGTGCATGGGTGTTTGTCCTGTCTGTCGCTGTTTTGCCCTGCGATGGACTGGTGACCTGTCCAGGGTGACCCTGCCTTGCTCCTGTTGAGTGCTGGATATAAGCACCAGCACCCCTCGCGACTCCGCTAGGGAAAAGATTGGAAGATGGATGGATGGATGGATGGATGGATAGCTGTGGTGGTTACTGTACTGACTTGATAATATTGAACTGAAATATTTTCTCTTGCCTTATTCATTATTAGGACAGCACTAACCAATTGATTTATTTTATGTTCTCAGAGAAAAACAGAAGGATCTTCAATATGTGCAGGAATACAAACCTGAAAAAGATGACATCAAGTACCTCCGAGTCCTCCTTTATGGATCAGTTGGAGCTGGAAAGTCCAGTTTCATCAACTCTGTCAGTAACGTCATTCGAGGTCGGATGACGATTCCTGCTTTGGCCAGCGCGATGACGTCTGATAAAAGCTTCACCAAAAAGGTTTGAAAACTAAGATGCTTCTGTTTATCTTCCAGATTGAAGCCAATACTGCTATGGTACTATTAGAAAAGCTTTAAATAATGTTTATTAGAACCAGAGTGGCATGCCAAAACTGTAGTTTGAATACTGAACTTGTTAAGATTTCTGTGTTCATAAAGTCTGCGTGCACAAACGGAGATTAGCTCTGAACTTCTTCCTTTCTATTCGCTGGTTCTTTTTCTGTGAGACTTTTAATGAATCAATCTGAAAAACAGCCGTGAAACTGACAGGAGATTTTTTTTTTTCTGGATCACCATGTTTTTTTTCTGTATTTCAGTATGAGACTCATAAGTTCATTAAAGGAAGAGGAAGCTCAAAGACATTTTATCCTCTGGTCTTCAACGACATCATGGGACTGGAAGATGGGACCGACAGGGGAGTTCATGAAAATGACATCAAACTGGCTTTGGAAGGTCATGTGAAGGAAGGTTACAAGGTGCAGCAAATGCATAAACAAGTTGTGAAATATCTACATGAATGACTGGCTGTAGCCCCTAATTAACGTACCAGAGTTGAATCTTTCAAATGCTTTTCGCTGTATCTTTTACTCTCTTCCAGTTCAACCCAGTTGCTCCAATATCTCAGGATGACCCAGGCTACAACCCGACCCCCTCTGCTGACGACAAAGTTCATGTCCTGGTCTGTCTGATGTCAGCAAACACTCCACAGATGAAATCATCGATTCTGGAGAAGATGAAGAGCATCAGAGAAACAGCCAGTGATCTGGGTGAGTTTACAGAGAATGATCTCATTCAGACTTCATGTAAACAATAGATCTATAATAAAGTCTAACATTAATGTCTCTAGTTTCAACCTGAAGGATTTGTCATTTACTTCAAACCTTTTAAACTGATAAAAACTAAGGCTGCCAATATTTGTGATTAATCGTAAAGGTTTAACACATTAATATCACACAGTGTATATTAATTGCACTAATTATATTGATCTAAAAGCCTCTCTCCAGGCCCACAGAGGCTTACTTAATTCAAAGAGTGAACAGGTGAGCGAGGAGAGAAACACACTTATTACAGAGGATGCAGACCTCGTTGCGACCATCTTGAATTTGACTCCCATCCTCGGTTCCATTGCTGCATGTCTTTCCCCCCGTTTGCTCTATGGCCCCTTTGGATTGCTGTCAAATAAAATTCACTAGTGCCCTAAAAATTATTTAAAAAGAAATAAATACGATGTTTGTCCAATGGACATTTGGATAAAAGTAAGGCAGTATGCAGGCTATTTTTTGCAAGGTGAGTTATCCTTCCACCAAAGCACCAACAATGTTATTTGAATAATACATTTTATGTATGATGATGTTTATTTCTTGAGATATCAAAGGCCTTTTTAAAAAAGAAATTCCTGAGTATGTAAAGCAGCAAAACAGATGTTTGGTTTGAGGCAAAAAAAGTTGAGAGCATAGTGAGCTTGATTACATTTTTTTAATCAATTGAGAGCACTCATGGAAACTAGTTTTATTTACTTGAATGAGTTTCTTTCTCTGCAGGAATTCCTCAGATGGCCATGATGACCCACATCGATGAAGCCTGTGGTGAAACTGAGAAAGACTTGAGGAACGTCTACAAGAGCAAGCACCTGAGAAACAAGGTGAGTTTCAGTCAGTTGGTCCAGAGAGATGACACAAAATTATTTTAGAGTGTAACTGTGACTGATTTTTACTGTTCAGATGAAAGACTTCAGTGCAGCAGTGGGAATCCCATTGAACTGCATCTTCCCTGTGAAGAACTACAGTGAAGAAATCGACTTGAATGATGACATTGACATTCTGATCCTGAGCGCTCTGAAGAATATGATCAACTTTGGGGATGACTTCATTGAGAAGATTTAAAATGATTTAAAAAAAATAATAATAATGAGGGGGAGTAGGATCAGTTGCATCCAATATGCTAAATATGTACAGTTACAGCTTCATAAAGTTATATTAGGTAAATTGTGGAATCCAGTTTTGAAAGACATTTAGTAAAATTTGTTTTAAATCAGTACTCAAAAAAATATATTGTTTACTGCAGTTGTGTTAGTGTTTTATTTTCTTAAACATCTAATCTGGTCTTTTTTTATATACAAGAATTTGTATATAAATTTGGGTTACGCATTTGTGCTTGTTTTTATGTGACATTTCGTTTATCTTTTTGATTCATCAGTTGTTTTTTAGCTGTTTTTTCCATTTACTTTAAAGTACATTGTCATTTAAAATGCTTAAATGCATTACATGTACAAGGGTGGTGCCCAAATAAACCTTTTCCTTTCAATAAAACTTTTCATAAATTATTTATTGTGATACAATGTTAAACATCTCTGGGCATTTTGGTTCATTGGAGTTGATGTAATTTTGACATAAGAAGATGATTCAATTATATACCAGAAGTTTGAATAAACTCTGTTAACTTCACTTATTAATCTTGTCAATTTAATAATTTGTGCACCTGTGGATGCATGACCAATGAGTAATCAGACAAAATGAGCAACAGCTGGACAATGAAAGGCCAGCCTAAAATGTCAAATTTTGTAACAAGTCATAATGCCTCAGATGTCACAAGTTATGCGGGAGCGTGTCATTGGCATGTTGGCTGCAGGGATGTCCACCAGAGCAGCAGCTGCTTGGCTTAATGTCTATTATCAGACAATAGGCTGTTTAAGGTAGGAGAAAGTGCTTGAGGTTGGAAGAGTTGAGGGAACAATGTATAACTGTGAGGGCAACAAGATATGGTTGAAGGAAAAAATATGGGTGGGAACAGTGGATTCTCCTGAGACTCACTCTGAAATGTGACAGATCTTTACTGTAAAAATAAAATCTAAGGGCTCAGAGCAGGTGATCCATATTTGGAGGCTTCAGTCCACAGCATTGTTGTCCCCACAATTAGCTTTATGTCTTCCCCTTCTCTCTTTGCCCTTTAGTGGCTCTTTACTGTTTTTCACTCAGTAAAGATACTCACTCTACTGACAGTAGACTGAAGTTTTAAAAAAAGAGTAGCAATAATGCTATTTAAGTAAAAAGTATGACACAGAGAAACTACTCCTAGATGTTACTTAATTAAATGTAATGTCGTAAATGTAACTGGATACTATCCGCCTCTAACAAAGAGTGAAAGTAAACAGAGCAGAGGCGTCTTTTTAAGAGAGAACAATGTTGATGTTGATTCACTTTGCAGCAGAACAGCAACAGCAGGATGAATCAATGGCATGCGAATCCCTTTTCTCGTACCAGGGAACGTTTGCATGAACGTTGCCGTGAGTGAATTTTTCTTTAGATAACTTTTCTAGATATTTTCCAAAATTGATTCACAACAGCTTTGATAAAACATTTAATATGAACAGAAAGCAGCCGATTCTTTCATCAGACTGTAATTAAAGCTTTAATCTTATTTGAAGAATTTGTTTCACCAGTAAATCTTGTAGAAAAATCCTACAGACCTTTTTACGAACAGCTTCATATGGTTCTCTATTTTCTCCGTAGGTAAACACAAATCTTATATGGATGATTCTGGTAAGTTAAAGTGTCAAACCCAACACAAATTTACTATCTCTTCCTGATGCTGAAACTGTGTTATAGGGAAAACAAAGATTTTAATTGTTTGTGTAAACCTAAAAAACACTTTGTTACACATTTCTTCTTGAAACTTGTAATGCTTTTTGAAGCATTACACATTTGTGACTGACTTGATTGAAGAAAGTCTCACAGAAACTAGTTTAATAGATGTTTTCTTTTTGCTTTTCTCTGCTAAAGCTGAGGTGGCCGAGTCTCCAAGTGAGTGATTACATTTTGGTTTTGAAAATCTTCCAGTCATCGTTGCAGAATAATAATTCATGCTTTTGTTCAGCCCTGGATGAACCGTGGAGGGAACTATGCTGGGGGTGAGTTTACAGTAAAACTGTCACATCTGATCAATAACAGCCTGTTTACTGCCGCTGGCTTGTTTGTCATTCTGCTGAAATGTAAAACTGAGACTTCAGATCTCACTGGAAAAAGCCTTGAAACAGAGTTTGGGATGTAAGTTAACAGTAATTGGATGAACAAAGTGGAGCAGGAACTAAACGTTAGTGAGGATTGAAGTAGAGTCTGAAACAAAAAGAAGATAATCATACATGAACCATCATCACAAAGGAGGAACAGTTCAAGTAATTTGGTGAACAAATTTCACAAGAAGTTGTAGGGATGATGTAGGAATATAAGACAGATGGGTTGAAAACTGATAACAGAACATAAAAATGCAGTGGGGTCAAAGCTCATTGTCATTCTGAGAGAAAAGCAGAAGAACAAATGAGTTATGAGCGATTTCCATGGTTACAATGTTTATCAGTTTTGGCAGGTGGCTGGCTGGGTGTGTGTTGGTGAACAAGGTGTTGCTTCGTTTGGGAGGGATGGGGCAGCATGCTTGGCCTCCAGTCACAGTCAGGTGGGTAGAGGGGTGAAGTTCACACCCGCCTAGATGTTTCTCTGCTTCAGCACACCTGACTCCAATATGAGTTCATTAGAAAAGCTCTGCAGAGCTCGACTGCATGCTGGTGAGGCAGTTTCACCATTTAATTCAAGCGTATAGGACAAGGGACACATTTAGTTTACCCTCGAGGAATACAACTTAAGATCACTGCTTTAAAACTTTCCCCCATTGTTCTCACTTTCTTTTCTATCTCAGTGTCCTTCACATTTGAAATAAACTCAAATCAATTTCTAATACATTTACCTAACTGATTTATTTATGTTCTCAGAGAAAAACAGAAGGACCTTCAGTATGTGCAGGAATACAAACCTGAACAAGATGACATCAAGTACCTACGAATCCTCCTGGATGGATCCGTTGGAGCTGGAAAGTCCAGTTTCATCAACTCTGTCAGTAACGTCCTCAGAGGTCGGATTACGATTCCTGCTTTGGCCAGCGCAATGACGTCTGATAAAAGCTTCACCAAAAAGGTCTTCTGTTCATCTTCCAGAACTGACTTTAATGGGCAAATCAGAAAATGACTGCATCAGCAATATGACGTTTCCCTTGATGAATATGTTTGTTTTTTCGTGCTGTGTTTCAGTATGAGACTCATAAGTTCATTAAAGGACGAGGAAGCGCAAAGACAATTTATCCTCTGGTCTTCAACGACATCATGGGACTGGAAGATGGAACCAACAGAGGAGTTCATGCTGACGACATCAAACTGGCTTTGAAAGGTCATGTGAGGGAAGGACACAAGGTGCAGCAACTGCATGAACAAGTTATAAAAACTCTATGTATATGAATGAATGGATTCTCTTATTTGATTGTTTAAAATACAGTTTATGATGTATCTTTTACTCTCTTCCAGTTCAACCCAGTTGCTCCACTATCTCAGGATGACCCAGGTTACAACCCAACCCCATCTGCTGATGACAAAGTTCATGTTTTGGTTCGTGTGATGTCTGCAAACACTCCTCAGATGAATTCATCGGTTCTGGAGAAAATGAAGAGCATCAGAGAAACAGCCAGTGACCTGGGTGAGTTTATATGGTAACAGAACAGATCCATAACAAGGTCCACCATTAGCATCTCTGGTTCCAACCTGAAAGGAACTAAAGCATAAATATTTTCTTCAGTGAGTCTCTTTTCCTGCAGGAATTCCTCAAATGGCCATGATGACCCACATCGATGAGGCCTGCAGTGAAACTGAGAAGAACTTGAGGAATGTCTACAAGAGCAAGCACCTGAGAAAAAAGGTGAGTTTCAGTCAGTTTGTTCAGAAATAACACAAAAACATATAACTGTGATAAATGTTCACTGTTTAGATGAAAGACTTCAGCTCAGCAGTGGGAATCCCCCTGAACTGCATCTTTCCTCTGAAGAACTACAGTGAAGAAATCGACATGAATGATGATGTTGATACTCTGATCCTGAGCGCTCTGAGGAAAATGGTCGACTTTGGAGACGACTTCATTGAGAAGATTTAAACTGAGATGTAGAGAAAATGGTGAAGTGCAGCAGGTTTAGGAGAGAGAATGTTAACGGTGTTGCAATAATGTAATTTAATGTCATTAAAACACAATTTAGGACAAATTTGAATCTTTATCTTAAATCAGAACTAAATCTGTTGTATGTTTCGGGTGCTTGGTTTTTTTATGTAAAAGGTTCTGAATCGTTTTTCATATTAATGTGATATTTACCTGATATTCTTCATCTGTTCTTTTTTTTTTTTTTTTAAGTAAAGCACTTTAAATCACCCTGTGTGCAAATGGGCTGTACAAATAAACCTACTTTGCCTTTTCTTACCAACATTACAATGGTAGTTGCCATGCAATATGATATAGTGCATGTTTAAACTATTGGGTTGATTAGAGATGGTGTGATTTTGATGTAAAAGGAACAAGTAGGATGACTTTTGACTTTTGACGAAAATGCAATGTTTGATCAGAAGTTTGAATAAATTCCACAAATTTTATTTGTCTTGAAAATTTTATAATTTTGGTTTATTTGTTGAGTTGGATGCAACTTTGATGAAAACAAGTGAATGTTTTATTCACTAGCAGCAACTGCACATCACTCTTTAATGTGATATCATGAATTTTGTACAACTTGAAGCTTATGGAGAGATTTTTGATGTTGACCAAAGAGAAGACAGTTGTCGATGCAGGAGATGACAAGGCCATGAGGAGATATGGAGTGTGAGGGATGGGAGGGACAGAGATGATTAATATGGCGTTGGTGGAATAAACAGAATAGGTCATATTGTAAGAGTGAAAGGAGAGGTGAAGGACGCAGTGCTGTCGAGTATGACATGGACTCTTTAACTCTTGCTTGTTTCCAACCCATAAACAAGACAGAAGAAATGTTTTGGATGAGAAGTGAAATATCTTCAAGTAATAAGAAAAACCCAGCTGAAGTTACAAAATGAGCAGCTACTGTTAAAAAGCCAGGATAAAGTAATACAGCTCTTTGCAGTTTCTGCATGTTGGAAACAGGCAGCTGCTCTGTCTAAATTTAAGCTAAAATCATTATGTAAAAACAACAAAAACTTGGCTAATTGCATTGACGTTTTTAACATATTAAAATCTATGTAATCAAGTAACCAAAGTTAATGTGTTAAAGACCCAGTCCCAGTGAAAAACAGAATAAACAGCATAACATTAGTTTATATCTTAATTTAAATTTGGTAACAGAATGCTCAGAAAAAATTCTTTTGCAAGTATGACACGGTGCTAACATTTTGATTTGTTAAATCAGTCAGAACTGTAAGAAAAGGAGCTTCTTTGCTCTTTCAACAGTTCTGTGATATAAAGTACCAACTTATTAACTACTTTGAATCAGCAAGTATCTAAGCTGAAGTATTCAGTCTCTGTTTCGAAAAAAAAAAAAACAGCATCGGGATGCTGCTAGCTGTTCCAACACCAGAGAAAAATGAAAAGGCTCAAATCTTGAAAACTGTTATTTATTTTACAAACACTGGAAACATTTGGATTGCTTTGTCACAGACTTTGTGGATTGTATTAAAACTACAAAATAAAGTCAGCTGCATTCTGCGGAGCAGACACTGATTATTTTTTTCAGATCATCAATAAATAATTTAGTTCCTAAAACATCTGAAGTTGTCCTGAGATGCTGGTCATGAAACACTAAACCGGTCAGTTCTTCAGTTGAGCAGCAGATGTTCAACAGGAACGTTAAAGGTTCCTCAGGTTCCTGTAGATTAGACAACTCGTCTGAGGGAAGGAAGTGTTCACAGAAAGTCTTCAGCAGCGATTCTCTGCTTTCCAAAAGATTAAAAACGAGGTCAACAATTCACCTGGAAACTGAACCATCGTCCTCCGATTCCTCTGATTCCACCGCAAGTTAGTGTTAACAAAAACCTTCAAGTCCGACTGTCCATCAGGAGCAGAACCAGCTCTTAGTTTCACACTGAAATCCCTCACTGTCCATCATCATCATCATGATCCTCAAGTCTTTTATTTTGCAGTGCCAACGTTGTGTCACGGGTTTCAGACTACCTTCCACTTGCAGGTAGAAGTCAATGTTCCCCATCAGAGCCCGGATTCTTTTGGAGGATAGTCCATGTTGGTTACCATGGTAACCACCGTGACGAGGTCCTCAGGAGCGGTGCCGTTGGTCTGCCGCTGCATCTGCGCCACGCGTTCCTCCACGCAGCCGGCCGACAGCCGAGCCTCTGCCTCGTGGTCCCAGAGCTCCTCGATGGTCTCGCAGAGCAGAGCCAGACCCTGCAGGGGAGACAAACACGTGCACAACACCGGTCAGAGACCAATCGGTAACAAACACGTCCACACNGGTCAGAGACCAATCGGTAACAAACACGTCCACAACACCGGTCAGAAACAACGCAGTAAAACGCATCTGCAATTTCTAACATGGCTGTTATTTCATCAGTTTGAGTTGTTAAGACAGTGGTGCATGCTGGGTAGTGTAGTATGACTCACTGCATGTTTCTGCCAACACTCCCGCAAGGTCGGCCTCAACTTCTTGAAGACCACCACCTCCTGCATGTCCTCCAAAGACGGGTGCTGGCCCACCTCCTCCTCAAACGGCAGCATGTACTCATCCACCGGACCTGGACATGGAGCAGAACCGGATATGAGCAGGATGTTAGCGGTAGCCTCAAGTCACAGAACGCAACGAAGATGTTTGAGTGAGACTCAAACTTCTGCATGATAGAGAAATCTGTTGAGAAAAAACCCCTGAGAATAAACGATTCAATAATCCTGTCAGGAGAAAATTCAAGACCTGTAATTAATGTATTACAGGCCAACTAACATCTTAAAATGTATTCAAGACACTTTAAAGCCTTAATTTTATTTATATGAATTTAACACTTCTTAAGGCTGCGCAGCCACTCTGCCTACTTAACAGGCTGAACTTGTCCAGACTGAATCTAGACTTGGTGTGTTTTGGAGAGCGCTCTGCTCCAAATCTGTTTGGTTCTGATAAACGTATGAACCACACAGTTTATCACAGAGTTGTTAAACTCTTCCAGTAATTTAATGACCCAGCCCAACAAGTCCGGTCGTGTTTATTACCGTCAGCAGCTTTGCAGCGTGAGGCGAGCTCCCACAGCACCAGGCCCACAGCGTACATGTCTATCCTCAGGAAGACGTCCCTCTGGAAGTTAATGGCCCCTTCCAGGACCTCAGGGGCCATGTAGCGCCGGGTCCCCACCTGAACAGGAACATAGAAACATTCAAGATTACACAAAAGAGGTAGTATTTTATTTATTTTTTTAAAACTGATCCAAATGAACTTTAAAGTAGAGCTAAAACCCAAGAATCATTGAAACTGACGCCTAATTTGACTGTTTATCGGTTATTTGAGTAATGGCACATTCTACTGATTTTTCTTTTTAAGCTTATTTTTTACAATATTAGAAATACACAGAACATGAAAATTTGGTGGAACAAAACAATTATACATTTTGTACAGTTTTGACTATTACAACTCTATGTTGTTCTTTCAGCAAATTGACTCTTTTTGAGTCTGCATAGTCTAGTTAATTAATCGATTAACAAATTACTTGACAATTATTTCAATAATCAATTAACCATTTCAGTCCCACTTCTGAATAACTAAATGTTTTACCCGTCAGCCACCAGAGCAGTGAGATCATCTGCAGGTTAGCTAGCAACAGTCATTTAAAGGAGATTACAGATCAGAACTTTTCTCTGGAGGACTCACGTGTCTGTGGTTCGCTGCCAAAAACTTCCCAGCCTCGAATCTCAGAGCGAGGCCGAAGTCAGCGATGCAGGCCGTCAGGTCAGACTTCAGGAGGATGTTCTTTGTTTTAAAGTCCCTGAAAGAACAAGACGACTGAAAACCTTCTGTGTGCCTGTGGTTTTACCTCTGTACTTGGATGCAACGTCCTACCTGTGAGCAATGGAAGATTTGTGTCCAGGTACGTCCTTATGCAGGTAGGCCAGACCTCGGGACATCGTCTGAGCGATGAGACAGAGCTCAGACCAGGAGAGGACGTTGGCTTTCAGGTAGTCACACACCGAGCCCTGAGGACAAAGGACGGACAGTTAGGATACTATAACACGGCTGTGTTGGAATGCTAGTTTGATCACTAAAATAAATGCAGTTTTAACACTTTTGTAGCAGGAAAAATACAATAAATGTGTCATTTTCAGGTTTAAAAGTTCTGCAGGTCCAAGTCAATGTTTAAGCTGCACTTCCTTGACTGTCCAGCAGAGGTCATTGTGTCTTCATTCAACAAAACTTCCCACAAGAAACTTGCATGGTAGTGTTTTGTGTAAAATCAAAAAAATGACACTATTCTGTTTGTGTCTTATTCAGGGTTAGGGTTTCTTTAGTCTAATCAATTAATGAGTCATACTTTCCGATAGATGCTAAATACTAATGTAAAAACACACAAGTGTTAAATATACAGCTGTTAATTTTTTTTTCACTGTTACTTTGTCTTTTGTATTACTATTTATTAATATCACTATAAGTAATTGCTGTATAGCTAAATAAACTTTATTATAAAAGATATCAAACTCTTATTTGCAAAACTCTTGTAATAAAAATTTTGTTGTAACTGCTACACATAAGTAAATAAAATTCAATTTATAAAGTGCTGCAACTTAACAAAAACAAACACTAACATCTACTGCAGAAGATTACATATTTTTGTAGGAATTATGCGTTTCTGGTTGAAATTCTCCACATTACTTGCAGCTAATTTTTTTATGCTTATTGCAGTTTCTTCAGTATCTAGCAGAGGTCACCGTTTTGTGTATTTAGCCTTATTATCTAGCAGTGGTCCATATTTTATTTCCTGAAATACCCTGCATCACCAGCAGAGGTCCATAGTCTGTCAACATATTGCAGTACCGTAAAAGCCCAGCAGGGGTCACTGTTTCACCTTGTCATGGTAGGCAGTAATGAGCCACAGCTCCAGCTCGGCGTTGCAGCCTCTCTTCTCTGCTCCGATGAACTGCAGCAGGTTTTCGTGCCTCATCCCACTCAGGCTGTAGATCTCGTACTCCGTCTGCCATGACTGACGTTCCTGAACACAGAGACGGAAAACTCAACATTGAATAAAGCAACTCTGATTCAGACAATACTGGAAACGTTTATTAAAGTAAAATGTGCTTGGGAAGTATTGATCAATCTCTTGGAACTGCATGGATTCTGCAGAAGTTAGTATATTACATTTATTGCCATTTTTATGTCATCTTTCTCACTCATAATGCCACTGAGTAAATGCATAAAGTGAACAAGTGTTTTTAAAAATACTATTTTAAGCCATTGAAAGTAAAATCGTAAACTATTACACACATTTGTGTTGTTTAAACAACAGATTACTTTATGTGGCTTAGTTTGAAAACTTTTCTTTGCCATTCTAACTCAACATTTTTCAGTTAATTGCTTCTGTCCCTCTATCATTGCACTGGACTCATTTTCAGCATGATCAGCTAACTCATCAGCATCCTTTGGCAGATCATCTTTCAAGACATTTTTTCTCTCTCTTTCTCTTTTTCTTATTAAAATGTAGCTAGATTTATCTTTTCCACATGTGAATCATTTGATTATTTCTGAATCTGGAAATCCAATAAAGGCTTTTATTGGACGAGAATGAGTGGTGTTAGCATACCAGCGGAAAAACAACTAAACAAACTTAACTGTTTTCTTTAGTTATAGCCGATTTACGGCCCCCACATTGCATGTATGGATCTTTTTTGAAGACTAATTAAATTTATTGCCACTGAGATTAAAATGTAATGTTTTTTTAATGTCATTTTCATCAACAAGGCAGTTCATAAAAACATCTTGTTGAATGCCATCATCCATATGCACCAAATATGTTAGTTAATGTTCTAATGATTATGGTTCTAAAAGCAACTCTATACATGTTTTTGATTTACACAAACTCAGTGTTTCAGCTGTTTTGCAGTTTCTTGGAAGTGTGTTCATTTAAAGCTTAATCCTGAACTCATGGAGCAGACTCACCTGGATGGGGAAGACCTTGACAGCTACTTGTTCACTGAGCAGCTGAGCCTTCCACACACAGCCAAAGCGCCCCCTAGCTTTGACCTCCAGCAGCTGCACAGGCCTGTGACCTAAGATGGGGGATGGGGGCATCAGACTGGGGTCCTACAGGAAAACAGAAACAGGAGATCTGAGTCGTTTTCCTCAGAATAACCAAACAGATCTCCATGCACCATCATCGTCATCCTCCTCTTCCTCAGTGGACATCATCAGTGTGAGACAAGCACAGGCAGCATCACAATGATCAGTGTTTGCACACACAGAGGGAGGGAGGGATGAGAGAAGCTCTTACCTCCATCAGAATGTGGAAGACGTTCTGAGGCACAAACACAAACAGGAGGTCACAGTCAGAGCTGATCTGAGATCTGCTGTCAGTCGCCACCGACAGCACTGAGCTGCTGACACCCTTGGTCACAAGTTTATTCACAAGGTAGAAAAATGTCCAGCTGACACCACCTCAAATGTCTGTCATCGTTTGACATGAATAAACGATCAGAGTCCTGATCCAGAAAGGTTAGAGAAAGATGAGCTGCATGTTTCTGTTACTGTCTGAGCCGAACAGACTCATAGAAAGTAAAAGTCAGGATCTGGCACTTATGTGGAGTAGAGAACCCTGCAGTGTTTGGACTCAGCCCATCACACAATGTTCAGATAACTTTGTCAGACGGCACTAATTTCCCAGGGTTCCCATGGCAACACCAGACACAATCACAGAAGGTTTGAGCTGAACTGTTGAGACTCAGTCTGTCCCACTAAGATCAGTTTGGAGCAACAGAAAAGATTGAACCTGTCGACTGTTTTTTGCATCTTTTTAAAAAAAATAAAATAACATGAATAAGAGATCAAACTGCAGCTGAACCGTTCCGCTCATGGGAGCAGAACCAGGTGGACTTGCCTGTGTGGGCAACAGGACCGGAGGGTAAGGCCGTCTGTGGCGTCGGTACACCCAGAAGGAGAGCAGCACCGCGCCGCTGACGGCCAGGCTGGGCACCATGGAGAAAATCAGAGGCTCTACTGGCTGCTTGGGCGGGGCACTGGTTGCTATGGAAAAATAAAAAGAGGACGACAGGTACTATAAGTGACAGGAAATAAACACAAGAGGGAAAAATATCAAACATGATACAACCAGGTGAAAATAACCATGTGTGATAAAGTTGTTAACCAGGAAGAACTGATGATGGCATCAGGCCTGTCGTGATAAATTCTGCTGGACAAGAAATTGTCCCAGAAGTTGTTGCGATAAATAATTTCAATACCGCAACTATACTATTATTTAATGCAACTTCAGTGCATAATTATTATTCATAATAATGCAAGTTCACCTTCTCAAAAAGAACTTTTAATTTTGTAAAGAACACTGCAATATATTTTAAATATCCAAAATAAAACACAACCACAAACAGCTGAATGCAATAGAACCAAAACCATAAATAAAATTATATATAAAGTCTCAACTAACTTTTTCTTCTAACAATAATCAGAATGAAAATTATCAAGCTTATTTTTAACTGATTAATTTCTTATTACAACAGATGTTATGAGGTTAGCATGAAGTCATCAGGGTAACAATGATTATGTCATCTGGATTTGGATGTTATGCAATAATTATGACATCACAGGAGAATTTTAATATCCAGATGATGTCATAACCTAATAATTATGATGTCAGCTGGCTGACATGACATCATCGGTGTAATGATGGTCATTAGTTTATTTCTAAAAGTAGGAAAGATATTGACGTCAACAAGAGACAAACATTGAATTAGACGCCAATCTAAATCATATTTTAATGAAATATGAGTAAGTAAACTGCAGATCTAGAGGCAGAACGATCTACCCTACAGTTTCAAAACAAGTGGAAACAGAATACAGGCCTGATCTAAACAGAGTTTCTACATCTGCAGTTTCTACTTTGAGTGATTACAAAGACATGACACAATCAGTAAAGTCATGAGTCTGATGAACAGGAGCTGAGGGCATGGCTGGTGAACAGGTGTCTCTTACGTGTTGCTGAGGGCTCGCTGACGTTGGGTCGGTGGGAGAACTTTATGTTACACAAACTGACATCACAGCAACAGAAGAAGACTTCAGGGGCTTCTCCCATGTCCACACACTCACTCCTGGTGCAGGAGGAAGAACAGGAACACATCGTCATCATCACCATGTGAACGCAGTGATCAGCTGACCAACCAGAGTGGAAACATCTCTAACTGAACTCTAGTGTTGACTCTAGTGAGACTTTTTTTATTATGATTTTTCCTGAAGAAACAGTTATCAGTGGTTTCACACAATCCAAAAATGCACTTTTTCAGATATGAATAAATGTAACTAATATAGAATAAATGTAATTAAAGACATCAACAGCTTCACAAACTTTCAACATATCAAGGGTTACAAAATAAAAAGTAAATCAGGAAATAATACAATTAATTTACTACTGATAAATATTGCATTGTCCACACCACTCAATGCTTCAGCATCTCGGCCACTAAAAAAATACATCAACTGAAGGAATCAACGTCAATAACAGACCAGAAATACCACAGGCATGCAGAAATAGCATGCATGGTGCTTTAAATATAATAATCTGCCAAATATTGTATGCAAGCAGTTCTATACAAACATTGATGCTGATATGATGAATGTGATTTAACAAATAGCATAGCTTTACTCAAGATTTGTTTCAGGAAGAATCATCTGTTGACAGTGGAAAGAAGTCATGTTTCATATCTGAAATTTTTATTTTCACAAGGATATTAAATGATTTGCCATATATGGAAGCAGTCAGGGAATCCGTTTCTTATATTTTAATAAAAGAAACTTTAAGCTTTGGGAGATGGAAAACTGTTTGGTTTTCAAACTGAACATTTTATTATTTTGAACATGAATCCAGCTACACCAGCCCTGTTTTCAGCTCATGTCTGGAGAATCAAGGCTGTTGTGGAAATAAGAGGTGTAACGCAAAACTGTTTTGTTTGTTTAATAAACAGATGAACCTCAAATGACTTCTGTTGTAATCTTAATCAATATAAAGGCAAACTGAACTAAAATTCACCCTGAAGGGATGGGAGATGTTTCACAATAATGCTATGGAAACGCTGATGTTTGTCCTCATAAAAACTAAGGTAGTACACAGCTTTCATTATTATTCATCAGGCAGAAAGACATGAACTCACTGACGCTACAGATGCTAATAAACTGGTTCAACAGGCTGTGAAGGAAGCTCACCAACCACCATGTTACGGTTAACTTATTAAATCACACAAATAATGTTAGACAGGCAGATTCCACAGTAAACATACATATAAACCCAAAATGACTCAGATTCCTGTCACATTAAAGAATCCCTGCCTGTGTTTGGCTGTCCGTTTATTTAATAACTAATCGTAGGAGCACAAACAGATTTTCCCCTGAGCCCCTCACCTGTAGCAGCTGGGGTGGTCCAGCCAGCAGCCCTGCTGGATCAGCTTCACCTCTCCGGAGGTGTTCTTCCAGGTGGAGAAGCAGTGCTGCCGCTTGTCCTCCTCCCCGGAGCAGGTCACCACCGTCCTGCCGTCGGGCAGACCCTCTGCGTCCATCGGGACGGACGACGACGGGTTGTGGGTGTACTGAACGCACTGGTGGCTCTCTGAATGGCCCAGGATCGAACCTGAAGCGACAAAAAGACTTTCAATATGCAAAAGTTCTGCTGCAGCCGTTCATAGTGTGGAAGAGCTCATCAACGGTCTCACAGGACTGTTTTAAGGTCACTATGATTAAAAAGTCCTACACAAATTAAATACAAACTTA
The DNA here is from genome assembly GCA_903066825.1 of Alfaro cultratus. Lineage (NCBI taxonomy): Eukaryota > Metazoa > Chordata > Actinopteri > Cyprinodontiformes > Poeciliidae > Alfaro > Alfaro cultratus. Next base: position 19,419 of record CAEFZX010008731.1, read on the forward strand.
AGTTATTAAATATTAAGCTTTTTCAGTTTAATTTGGTGTTTTTCAGCTCTGGTCTGGGACTTGAATGCTTTTACACCAGCGTACAGTCAGCAGTAATTTTCATAAGTTATTAACTAGGTTTTAGTTGGTCATTAAAATCCCCATTTTCAAGAAAAACCTCATTTAATCAGGAGGGAGGAGCAGTTAGTGGAAAACCCAAATGGGTAGGTTTTATTTTTCATTGCCTAACCAAAACTTTTAAACCAGATCTTACAAATCATGGCAAAAAAAACAAAAGAAAAAAAACAAACAATCAGAACATTGCTTTTGACAGCATTCATACACATCTTCATGTAAAAAGAAACTGTAGAAATTCAAATTTCTACAGTTGAGTTCAAACTGTTTTTAATTACATTAACCAGTGTTTGTTCTGTTTCTAAAATCCAATAAACATAAAAGACGCAGACAGTCTGTATGCATAAGGTTTAGATAATTACCCAACACTTAATGAAGTCCCAGCAGCTCTTCACAATATACATATTGTGTATTTTGATATTGCAATAATGCATTTAATGACACAATAACCACTGTAATGTTCACTTCTGATATATTAAATATTACTACATTAGTGTTAATTACAAAATAGTCAAATATTTCTTAATTTTAAATGTTTTGCTACACCAACTATTAAACTGTGTAGCATTTCTCTAATATAGATAATCTGTACTATATAAATGTTTGCATGTTGTCCGTATATTATCTAATATAAACCTACATTAAATTGATTTGTGTTTCACTGGGATCCTCTGGGAATTATTACATTTTTGTTCTTCAAACATAAAAATAAAATGCGCTGCAGGAGTGATAACTGCTGACACAACAGAATAAGAGCAAGTCAGGCGACATGTGTTGAAATTAGCGAGCGCTGATCGTGCTTGTTAAAGGAGTATCCCATTTTTCTGTGGAATATTTTAACTTCCTTATTTAGGAGCCAACAGCGAGAGAGAACAGGACACACTAGTGAAATAGGATTTAGCCCAGTGTTTGGTACCAAGAGCCTCATCCGACCTGGACTTAGCCGACACATGGTGGCTCCCAGTGGATGGATTTAAGGAAAACAAATGATTATTTCTAGATGGACTAAGGAAGACGTCAGAGCATCAAGGTGAAAAAGTGAAAGCAATAAAACGAATGACAAAAAGACAAAGGGAAGGGAACAGGAGTTTGATAAATGTCAAACTTCAACCTGTTCTTCAGAACTGAAGAACAACCAGAACTTGATGCAGGAAGAAGAATGTCCTGAATTAAGGTGTTCAGACTTTGTGAAAATTCAAAAGAGCTGGAATTTCAGTTCAGGATCACTTTCCCTTCCACTCCTTCTGAAAAGAATGACAAATATTCATTTTTGACGTTTCTGGAGTCAGACTGTAAGCTGAAGGTGGGTACCTGTAATTCTCCAGGAAAACTGGTTTTATGTTGTTCCAGTTACCTGGGAAGTGGGAACACAAAACTGGGTTTGGCATCAGACCAGAGCTCACAGTGTTCTCAGTAAGAAGCTGGATTTCCAACAAGCATGTTTCCACCACAGCTTACTACTGTTGATGGGAGGAGCGGCCATATTGAAACAGGAAGTCGGCTGGGAGTAATGGAGTTGCTCCACTTTCCCACTGATTTTCCCCAATTGACTTTTACAAGTGGGAAGTCGAAATTTCCCAGTTACCCCACAACTAGAGTGTCACATTTTAAAGCCCACTTCGCTTTTCAATATGGCCACTACTGACATCCATTTAGCAAGATGTGGAGGGAAGGTTTATTTTCCAAGATACACATGCAAGCCTGCGTCTGAAATAAATTTTACACGTAGCACCTGGAGCTATAAACTGAACAAATTAAAAATGGTCGTTGCTTAAAGTAGAGCTTATATTGATGTTGGTAAGAGGTAAAGCACAATGTTTATAAGCGACGCATTGATGAAATTCTGACAGTTTACATCGGGTCTCACAAAGCAGCTCGCTTCTCAGCTCCAACACTTCTGGTTCAAATGATCGGGAAACTATCGGAGATTGGATCGGAACCAGGGTACAGAAACACAACTAAGGATGGAGTTAGCAAAGGGTGGATAAGAACCAATGATGTGGAGCCAAAAGGAGCAAAAACACCAGAACCACACACCTCTGGTTCATTACAGAACTGATCTGGATGAAGCTGGTATCCCAGATGTGCATCTCACCTGAGCAGCAGGAGATGAGGAGAATACTCAGAACCAGTCTGGCTTCTGGTCCCATCCTGAGTCCAAATCTTAAAGCTTGAGTTGTGTTCGTGACCCTGTGACTTTTAAACTGGCTCTGATGAACAGAACACGGAACCACGTTTGGATCCAGACAGCTGATTAAGGTCCGTCCCGTTTACCGAGAAGCACCGAACCAAAGCTCTGCGGGAAGAGTCAGAACCCGTTTTTGGACCTGGAGAAATGTCCGAAACGTTGACCCACAGAGTTTGGTCATCCTGGCCCCGCTGTGGGCAGCTGAGGTCGGTTCGGATCGGAGGTATCTGGATCACAATAGAGTCCAGAGGAGGCGGACTGGCAGAGATTGATTTCTTCAGGAGCGGGTTCGGTTCTGGCTGGAAAGCTTCACTCCAAACCTGGAGCTAATTTGCATGAGAACCGAACCACCATTCTGTCCTTGTTTACCTTAGTTCGGTCGTGATGGACTCTTGTTCGGTTACTTCATCTACTCGAGCCGGGGTTAGCTACTAGCTTAGCACCGACAGCTAAAACAGAAGAGACAATTCTTCATCCAGCGCAAACTGAAACCTGGACCGAACCTGCCGAGGTTCTGATTCCGGACTTAGAACGGGTAGACATAGAGCTTCAGTTGTCTCAGGCTCGGTTCTGCTCTCCCTGACAGGACCAACATTGCAAAAAAATGGCTGCCGTGTAGATATTAATCTGTTTTTAAGCTTCTTCCACAATATAGTGACTGACACTGCAAGCAGCCAATAGAAAGATGGAATGGTCTTTCTCCACCAATCAACTGCTACGTGAACAGCTGATGGAGCGGGAAAAGCCCCGCCTCCTGTCAGGCTCTTTAAACCAGCGATATCCAACCTCTTTCGCCCCACGGAACTGCTTCATGTTCTTAAAAATCTGACAGGCAGTGGGAATATGCACGGCTATGTCGTGACATTAGCAACGTATCAAACCATAAAAACAAACTATGTACACAGGCCCAATCTGTTCACACAGGTATCTGTTCTTTATACCGGTCAAGATTCCCAACAGGAACAGAAGGCTGCAGCCGGTTTTTCAAAATAAAGCGTCTTGTGACGCTCAAGAGCGCGGAAATAATATATTTTGGAGGCCGGTTCTCTGTCTATTTTACAGGCTAAACCAACCAGTTTTACCAGCAGATTCCAGTAAATCAGTTCCATTAATTTAATCAAAGCAGTTTCATAATAACTGAGCTCATTAACAAAGATTAATAGCTCTGACGACATGAATTATTGAATGTGTTTTTATTGTAAATTATAAAGAGACAACAATCAGGTGAGTCCATCCCACCCATAAATATAAATATAACTGACATCTGTAAGAGAAGCATATTTGGCTGCAGTTTAAAGACATACAAATAAGGTTCTGCTCAGTAGATATGCTTGCAGTGTTTTGTTAATTTGTTTTGTGTTAAATAAAAAAATAAGTTTACTATACCTTTGTGTAGTAATTGAATACACACTTTCAGTTTCTCTAACAGAACAGATACATAATGAAGCCAGTATCGCTAAGGGTTCTCATACAGCAAACACTGAATACAACAGGATTTATCTTACAAAACACTCACACTGGCGCCCTCTACCGGACTGATTGCCTTTTAGTTGAATGTGTAGTACTGCAATCAGTCCGGTAGAGGGAGGTATGATGCCAATACAGTATGTTGCTGTAAAATCATCCACATACATTGAATGCGCAACAGCTAGATCTGATTTGGGATCAGCTGACACACCACGGACACGGAGATGGAAACTGGAACCCATTTTTTGTCAATCATCAGAAATAAGAAATAAATTTCTAAACAACCCACAGACTAGTTATTTTGCTTGGGTATGTGGTAGATCAACAAAATGGTGAATATAATCGTGAAGTTTTAGGAAAATAAAGCATAGTTTTAAAAACTTTAAATAATTAGTGTAGTACGTCTCCTTTAGGTTCTCTAAAAGACAATCCAAGGCATCTGCCTGCCTTCAAATTTAGCAAAAGCTGAGGTAAGGTATGAAACCATATCCCAAGCTTGAGACATCTCAAGCAGAGCTCTTTCAATCCAACATGTGAAAATGGAAAGAGTATGGTACAACTCTAAACCAACCACAGCCACCACTAAACTCACAGCGCCACCATGGAGAGCAGCCAAGAAGCCCATGATGCCTCTGAAGGGTCCAATAGTCATGGTTTAAAATGAATCCGCAGTACAACTCATGTTCTGCACAAATCTGATGACATGAAAGCAATTGTTAAAACTATTGAATAAAGGAGCTCTGGAAAACCTGGAAGTTGCTTGGAGCTTCAGTGGAGAGCAGAGGAAGGTTGGTTTTCTCTATAACATTTAATTCCCAGAAGAAAATCCTGGAACCAGACCAAACAGAACCTTCCAGTGGAGACCTGAAGCTTCTTCACCGACTATTTAAACCAAATCCACTTAGTTCTGCAAGAATACTGAGAAGCTATAATGATCTTTATAGACCCTCACTGCTTCCATTGATCCACCAGTGCAGGTTATGAGTTACTACCAGGAACCTTTGGTCTGATCTGAGGTCAGCTTTGTGGGAACATAAAAGTTTCTGGTAGTTTTGGTTTGTTCCTCGAATAAAGGCTTCTGTCCCACCAAAATAAAAGCTTGTTCGGAGGACAGGAACTCCTGGCGTGTTCTGTTCATTTGAACGTGTGAAGCAGAGGAAACGGTTCTTGCTCCAGCTGAGACTTAATGAATGCAGCAGTGTGGAGGTTTATTTTAATGCTTGGCTCCATCTGCCAACATTATGACACTTTGTGGGAACCACCGGGAGCTTTTTTGTTTCTCAGACATCATGGAGGGGTTTTATTTAGCTTGATTTGCCTTCAATAAACAGATTTAAAAGAAAATTTTGCTCTATCCTCATCAATCAGCTCCACCTTGTGACCCCATTAGAAACTCTGAGAGATGCAATTCCAAATGGGATTTTTTTTTCTCTGACCTGTTGAAAGTGTTACAATGAGATCCACGTCATAACTGTGGAGTACAGTGCTTTGCAAAAGTAGCAATGAACCTTTCTCTTCCATGGATTTTCTCACTTAGATCAACAAATATAGTGCACTATATTTGCACTATATTTGAATTGAAATGCGGTCAGAAAATTATCTTCTGATTAGTCAGTCTGCAAAGAAGTGGAGCAGCAGTTATTTTGTGAAGAATTCACCAAAAAAATCAGTTCATTCTGCAAATTATCAACTTGCTCTAAAAGACATGAAACTCTAATTTCAGTAAAATGTGTTTCCACAACAGTGACCCATTTAAATTATGCACAGATGATCATCATTTTTTTTTTTTTTCCAATTTCTTAAAAACTTTGGAACACCATGGATTTCCTGGTGCTGGTCCCACACATAAAGTTCCTGTGGAATATTGACTGGTCATTTTAATGTGAATAAATGTGAATGATTTATTTGTTTTTCTTGTTTTTTTCTTTTGCAAGTCACTAATAAAGTTGTTTATTTTTTATTGGTCCACCCTGTTCCTGTCTGGGAGGCTCTTCCAGCTGAGTTCTGGTCTGGTTTGAAAGGTGCTGTTGCTAAGAGATGCTGCCGCAGCTCTGGAAGCGTCTCCTCCCCGCCGGTCGCTCTCCTTTGCAGCCAACATTAAAACCAAACGCACCCTCGGTTTTATTCAGGCCTTTTGCTGCAGACATCCTGCAGACATCAGGGGCCCATTGGTGGCTTTCAGCTGCAGACTCCGTCCTCCTCGACTCCGTCTTTGTGTTCAGAGTCAGGACGAAGAAAAGTGACCTGATGGCAGTGGCTGGACGTCCTGCAGGGTTTTTATTCTGAAATGGAGAGCCCAACTGGGACAAAACAAACAGGCTGAAAATGGCTGATGTGTTCCTGTCATGCTGCTTCCTGTCTGTTGGTTTAAAGGCTGTTCCTGCAGAAAGAAGGTGTCAGAATGCCTGCAGAGCAGCACAGGAAAAAGAGTCTGCACAGCAGCGCCACCACCAGGAGAATCAGAACTCTGGACTCCCAGTCTGAGACAACAAAGCTGTTATTTGTCTTCATAGTTTCGCCCAGATAGAAATTCAAAAGAATTTAAGAATGCAGGAAGTAATTTTGCAGCAGCCTCTTGCTGCAGGAAAAGTATACATGCCTTCTCTTTCTTCGCTTTGTAGATTTTTATGCTTTGACAAAAACCGATAAACCATTGATGTACATAAGATGACTGACAGCTTGATATGGAGGATAATATGTCCATCTTCTGAAGACACTGCCAGCTAATGTAGATGACCACAGGAGAGAATGAGTGGCTTTGGAGAGGGAGACTACTGCACTTGAATGTGCACAAAAATCTCGGAGTTGAGCTTTTATCTACAGGAACTGCATTCCTCTTCCTTCAGTATGTTCTTGCTGGATCTTGGGTCCAAAATATTTTATTCCTTCGAGTCTCAAGATTGTTGTTTAGAAGAACAATACAATCCATTTGCTTAATTATTATCCAGTGTAACACAGCTCTCACATTACCCCAAGTCTGCTTATGATTAGTTGATAAGGCCCTCATCAACCAATCATTTCTAGAACAGCTTATTCAAGAGAGATTCTGTGAGAAATGACCTAAAGAAGCCATGAATCTGTGTCAGAACGGAGTCTTTGAGCTTTGTTCTATAAATATTTTAGTGTCATATTAAACTTGACTTTGTTTTTACTCCATCCACTCCTTCCACATTAAACCTGTGTTCCGTATGGCTTAGTAACTCTCTAGTAAAATCCAATTTAGATCTATCCTGGTTCTGATTCTGAAAATGAACTGCCAAGACGTACCTTGACCTGGACCAATACTGACAGCTTTCCAGTCTGAGGGAATTTTGACCAAAACAAGAACAGTTTGTGCTGAGATTTTTCCGTCAGTCAGGTCAAGAAACTAATCTAACCCGGTCAGTTCTGTGAGCGAGACAACAGCTCAGGGCATAAAACTCCTTTTTCTAAACATGCAGAAGACACAATAAAGCTTTGATAAACAAGAATGATTAAATTACCTCTTCAGCATCCATCACATTCACCATAAAGGCCCAATCATTTGATTCAAGCCGTGTGGGAACAGCGACTCATTAAAAAGCTGCTGGACAGTAGCTGTCAAAAACTGGAGCTGGACACCCGTTGTCTTGGGCCTTACAGTTCACTCACTGAAAGTTCAGAAAGACGTCACTGCAGATCCCAATTGTCAGAGTGGCAGATAGTGCAGTCTGAGCAGAAACTACACGCGTGACCGTCTGAACATATGTGAACTTTGTGGGTTCTGACTGGAGGAAGTTCAGAAATCAGCAGCATCTGTATTCCGACATGTTTCTCCTGCTGTCTGAGCTCTCTGTCTGAACGAAAACCTTTCAGCCTTCAAGGACGAGCTTTGTGTCAGAGTGGAGGTGATAATGTTATCGATGACCTCTTGACCCCCCCCGTTCTTCTCCCCCTTCTCATCATTAGTTTGTCTCATTATGAAGGTACCGTGCTGTCGTCCAATCAGAGCTCAGATAATGAACACAGATACTGGATGCAGCAGCTCATCACATAAGTAATGAAGCTCTCTGATTCCGTTCGCTCCCAATGTCTGCAGATTTTGGATCCTTTTTCAAACCAAACAGGAAAGCTCTCCTCTGCTGTTTCAGCAGCAAATGATGCTGCAGGAAGTGAAACTCCCCAACCATTCTTAATCTGTTCTGAATCAAATCCTGGTTCAGATTTTGAGTGAGATCCATCTCATCCAGACCTCGTCTGTTTATTGTGTCTGATCTGAAGTTTCCTATTCCTCTTCTCTGAAGGTCAGACTTTTCTGATGGGATTCATTAAATCTGTAGCAGTTCTGTTTTCGGTCAAAATTGCAAGAATGATGATTTGCAGGCAGAGTCTCTGATAAGACTTGTTAATATTCAGTTGGGAAACACAGTTTAAATGAATCTCAGAGCAGCCATGGCTGACTAGGCAGACGCAATGGTGATAGTTTGTTGATTATGCTTAACAGAGAGAAAACAAAACAAAGACATCTCTGACATCCAACAGACTTTTGTGCCAAAGCATATATGTCTTCTTTGTTTAGAATTTCCCTCTGTTTCTATCACCTACACGATATTGAGGCAAATCAATTCAACAATTATATTTTTTAATTTTAGATCCCAGTCGACTCGTCCCCAATATCTTTCTGAGCAGACCAGATCATTCTTAGTACATGACACCCATCAGGAAGATCTCTTAAGATTACCTGAGGAGCCACTGGGATAATATGGAAACCAAAGTTGGTATAAAGATCTTGCCGTGTGAACAAGGCATTCAGGGTTTGTACTTTCAGCCCATAGTATCAAACTGAACCTGATGACCTGGATGTAGTTTGGAATCGGTACGGAAACACTCCTGGATCAGTCTGGATTCTGTTTATAAGTAAAGTTGATGGATGGTGTCTAAACTTTGATTGGTTGTTACAGCAGATCAACAGCTTATGACTGACTTAGATGAAAATCTAGTGTTTCAATAATAAGTAAAGTCATATGAGCTGTGGTCACAGAAATCATCTCTGCATTCATGCAGGTGAAAGGTGACAGAACTGGGGTATATTTCTATTGAGGAGAAGGTTTGCAAGCTTTTCTCTTGTCAGATATTTTCGCAGCAGGCTGGCTGGCTTGTGATGTTATCATATTTCCTGTCATGTTGATGGACTAATATGATCATGTTATTTGGCCACTCAAGCTGTACCTGCATGTTGAAGGGTAAAGACATGTGAGAGTCTGTCTGTTCCTGCATGTTTTGCTGTGTTTATTTTTGTGTGTGTTTTCAGGTTTAAGTGTGTTTGTGTGCGACTACATATTTGTGTGTATGCGTGTGTGTGTGTGTGTGTGTGTGTGTGTAGCCAGGCATTCAGTGGTAATCTGTGCTAATCTGATAAAAGGGTCAGATTACAGAGATGTTTGCAGCTGATAACAGATCAGATGTAGGATCAGAACATTGTCAGGGCGGCGGGGTCGGGCTGGGGGATGGGACGCTCCATGTTTAACTGGACACAGTCACATGACCCGTCTTTGTTTCTGCACAGAGGATCTGATCTTTTCAGATCTCTGATCTACACCTGCTCTTAGCTGAAAACAGTGTCCATCAAATAATACCCACAATACCCTGCAGACTCGGTACAGCACTCTCTAGTGGCAGCTTGCTGCAGTAAACTTCATTTTGTCTTCTTCCTTCTGCTGAAACTCTGATTTTAGAGATTTTGGCTTGGATGTGTCCATTGGGATTTTTCTTCTGGTATAACGGTAACTATGGCAACAGGATAGCTGTTTAAGTTTGGATGGATTTTCTAAAGACAAACTAATTTGATATATTTTCTAGGTAGCTATAGAAAATTTGTTTTTAACCTAATTTAAAGGAACTCGGCGTTTCAGCTGTTTTGCAGTTTTTCTGGAAGTTTGTTTCGGATTTGAGGTGGATAGAAGCTGAATGCTGCTTCTCAATGTTTGGTTATGATTCTGGGTCAGAGAGTTTTGACCTGATAACTGGGTCAGGAGCAGACCCTGTACATCAACACCAACCTCAGAAACCCAGTATATAAACCAGGACTAAACTGCCAATCCAGAACGTTCTGGATTGGTGATGTATTTCTTTATGAGCCGGATCATGTCCGCCTGGACTGGTGACCTTTGTCACGGGATCTCACATAAGTGGAAAAGTATAAAAAAAATGTATTGTGTCACACAAAAATCACCTAAATGACTGAAACTGGGCAGCAGGTCATGAATATAAAGTCTGAGAAGATAACTTCATATGAGACAGACAGAAACCAGGTGAAAGGTTTCAGGTTCTGGTTCATTTAAATTAGTGTCAGGCAGATGTTCTGCTCTGACAGCACCTCCTGTCTCTGGTCCTGTTAAGAGGGTTCTGTTTATGGGTCAAAGGCCGGACCAGGAGAGAGAACCAGACTGGGGGAAAGTTCGGATGTGATGAAAATCAGATCAAGCTTAAAGAAATGTGGAAACCAGTCTGATGAGGAAATTTTCATAAATAAGATTTGGTTTTGTTCAGAAAGACGGTTTTAACAATTTCTGATTGAAGACGTATAACAGCAGCTCTGGAGATGTTTCAGTCAGTAAATACAGAGTTTAGTTTTAAATGACTTTCCTACAAGCAGCAGGCCATTTTATACTTACATAAATTATCCTGAAGCATCAAACAAATTCACCTAAATGCTTTGACTTTATCTTGAGTAAGAATTAGGTCTTCACAGGTCATAGGTCACAGAACATAATACAAACAGGATCAAACTGAGAACATCAGAAAGGGAGGAACTGAGTTCTGTAATCACTGAACTCACCAGAACCAAATGGTGAGTTCAACTTCATTATAAATTCAAAATTGCCAAACCAGATCAAGGTCAAAACCAGCTGATTAGCAAAACTAGAACTACATGTGGTTTGTCAACATACCAGAACCAGACATGAAGACAACAAACTAAAATACCAAGACTGTGTGTGATCACAAACCAGAACCAGGTATGTCAATTTTGTACAAATACAGACAGAAACATGACACAACCATTAAATCCCTGAACATAGAACTTGGAATAGGACATAAATCAAAACAAAACCTAATCATAACTTCCTAAGAACTGGACAAAATTCAGCTGTTTTTGTTTTTTTTTTTCATTAGAAACTGATTTCAACACACTGTCTACTTTACTTTCTTCTACATTTAACACTGTTATTTTCTTCATGTTTAATAAACCTCATAAGAGGTTAATTAACCTCATAAGAGGTTTATTAAACACTATAAGAGTAGTGTTACAGTTTACGTGGTTTTTAGATCGTTAAGGTAGTTTGTAACATTGTGACAGTGACTCACTGACCCTTTCTGAGCAGCGATGAGGCAGAGTGTGTCAGAAGGGCGTTGAAGCGTCTGCAGGACGCTCCTGCAGGCTGGACAGAAGGTAAAATCTATCTCTGTTCCTCTTGTCTTTCTCTGAAACTCATCAGAGAGGAAGTGTGGGAGCAGCAGGTCGTCTGGAGTTGCCACATTGCTGACAGTTTGTCTTACCTGCTAACAGACGCGGCGATGAAAGCTGCTGAGTGAGCACTTTGAGTCAGACTGATGTTACCCAACCCGCCGCCGTTTTACCCAGTTCTCCTTTTCACAGCAACAAGGTGAGAGGTGGAGCTGCAGCTCCAGAAGTCAGACTAAGCTGCAGCCAAGATGACCGGCAGATTAAAAAATCTTCCTGATCCAGGGTTTGGTTCATGTTTTATATGGAAGCCTCCAAACTGCAGCAGTGCAAGAGATTTATTCATTTTGTCCATCAGTTTGGCTCTGCTTAATTTTTTATTATTTATTAACACACACAACACATTATTGCAGGTTATATGACAGATTTCACTATGTTTGGAAAGTATGATGGCTGCATTATGGACAATCACTGTATTATTATTGTGAAAACATTTTCAGCCAGATGATTCCCTGCTGATAGGTGAGTGTGTCAGAGTTCGATATAGAAAACTTTTCAACCCATTTTTCATAGAAAGCTGATGGAATACAATGGAGAGCAGGACTATGCAACAGGTTTGATCAGCCTGTTAATGCATCAGACTCCAGATTATAATCTACAAATACATCAGTGTTCATCCACTAAGATTTATGTTCCTTATATCTCTGTAGAGAAAAAAATTGCTGGCTAAATATAAACTTATAGGGTCTTTTTTACATTTTTGAAAACTGTTCTTAAAACATGGTTTATATAAAATGCAACTGTATTTTTGAATGAAAAATCAACTTTTTTTTTATCTTTATCTCATGCAATGATGTTATTCCCTCATCAGAAACATACCTGGTGTGATGCTTTCATTTATTCATGCATGTATCTAATTGTTTGCTCATGCAAAGCGCCGCCTATTTACCTAAATCTCCACCTTTATTTTGCCAACCTTGCAGCTTTTCTGTCATTTTCATGCATCATAATAACATTTAAGTTTGACTGGAACCTGATACATTCTCATGGATGGATGGATGGATGGATGGATGGATGGATGGATGGATGGATGGATGGATGGATGGATGGATGGATGTGACACCATTTAACACAGCAGCCTTCCATCAGCTCCCAACAGCAGGAATTTACCTCGGATACCTGCATTAGAGGCCTAATCTGCTTATAGAAACATTATGGGATGCTGAATGCTGCCGTGGCAACAGCAGGTGCCTCTGCATTAGGATGAAGATTATCAGACTGCACTTATCTTTGTTGACACACATGAGTGCGGGTGGGGTTGGGTGGTCTTTAATCTGCATCTGACATTATAAAAACACACACTGATCCATCACTGAGACAGAAACAGGTGGGAACTGATGAGAAGTCAAGAAAATCCCGACAGAAACCAAAAATTCCTGCTGGAACATCTCAAAACAAAACTCAGAACACAAAAAAGATAAAAGGAGCAGGAGCAGGAGCTTTGTTCCTTCTGTTGTTTTTTGTTTTTTAAAGGAATACTTCAACACTTTTCAATTTAAAGATACAGTACAGGTATATTTGTTAGTTTTATTGCTTACAGGAGTTTTTCAAGGGTTTTACTCTACAGAAAAAGTCCATTTTGTTATTTTCTTTTGGCTTTGGCTAGTTACGGTTTTTTATAGTTTAAAATAATAGTTCAGACTTTTGAGTGTTGTTTTAAAAGAACAAATCTTGATTTGAGTACTTTAAAGGAAGCATTCAGCTGCATGTGTGCAGTTTCTGCTCTGATTGTAATACAGCAAGATCTCTCAATCCCAACTACCCTATATTTTAAATTAGTTAAAATTTTTGCATTAAAAAGATCTTATCAATGTTTAAATTTAACTTGCTGAAGCATACAGACACCCTGTTAAATGTTCAATTCAGGTTTTTGTGCTTTAAAGGGGCCGCATTGTTTTCTTAAAAGAACAGCACACATTTTCAGTGTTTTAAAGGAACAGTTTGTGTGTTTTGAAACTTTAAAGAACAGCTGAAATTTGTTGGATTCTTTTAAGGAGCAGTTTGGGTGTTTTGTTTTGAACAGTTCAGATTTATTGGATTCTTTTAAAGGAACAGTTTGGGTGTTTTGTTTTGAACAGTTCAGATTTATTGGATTCTTTTAAAGGAACAGTTTGGGTGTTTTGTTTTGAACAGTTCAGATTTATTGGATTCTTTTAAAGGAATAGTTTGGGAGTTTTGTTTTGAACAGTTCAGATTTATTGGATTCTTTTATGGGAACAGTTCTGAGGCAGGTCAAACTGGAAACTCTCCCAGCAGTTTGAGCTGTGACGGGTAAAGACTCTCCCTTCTTGTCACGTTAAACATCAGGGGATTAAAGCGTCTCTGTTTCCTCTGTTCAGACACATGAACCGACAGCAGAAGGTGACAGTGAACACATGAACTGTGCTCTGTGGCCCCCTCCCTGCCTCTGTCCTCTCTGTGGGGGGGGGGCTATATGAGGTGCAGATGAGACCCTGAGTGTGTTTGGAACAGGGGGGGCATTGATGGGCTGGCTCTGACCGCTACACATCTGGACGACAGTCAACAAGCAGCTCAGTGTGGTGGCATCCTCCATCTCTATATGAAATCAGACGCACATTCATAAACCCCCCAAACGGGCTCCTGGGGGCGGGCACCACCATCAACTCTTTATCTGTTCACTGCTGAAGAACACGTTTGTTCAGAGTCCTGATAACGAGTCAGAGAGAGGATGACAACGACGACGCTGTGAGGGGAGCGAGGGAAGAAGAGCCTCTGAGGTGGGATACAGGGGAGGAAAATCTGCTGTTTATCCATGAGACCGTTCTGATCAATACATGATCAGATTGATTGGTAGGGCTGAAAGTTACGTCAAACTGTTACTCTGAAAACAGGAGGTTTTCAGAGTAACAGTTTGATGCTCTTCTCACAGCAGTCCCTCATGACTCATGTCTGACTGGAAACCAGTTTGGTTTCTATTCTTTAAAGAAACAGTTCAGTTGTTTTCAAGAAACATATCAGATTTTGTTTCTTTAATTGAAATGAATTGAAACAATTAGGGATGACAACTTCCTACAATTACCTTCAAAAACACTTTTAAGCCTATTTTAATAGTTCAAAACACAAAATATGCCTTATGCATTAACACAAACAATGGAAGTCATCTTTGCATTACCACAGAAGTTAACATCTACATATTCTCCTCATTTCCCATTTTGGGGGTACAGCCAATCAGCATCAAAGAAAGGAAATGGCATTCCTGTATTGGCTGCTTTCCTTGATGCCAGCCAATAGTGAGTCAAGTATCAATTGTGCTGAGATATTTCAGCTTCCAAAGGTGCATTTTCTTTTGAATATTTATGATATGACCAGACCTGAATTCAGTGTAAAAAATAGATAGAATCTGTAAAACATGACTGTCAAAAAAAAAAAAAGAAGTTGTTTGGTGGGCTAACCTCACTTTAAACTATGGAAACCCCAGGATTGCAAAGGTGGAAATAACAAACCCAATTTTCCAAAAATGTAAAACAGAACATTTGTTTCAAGCCTGTCACAACAAGCAATTATCAGTTAATCATGTTATAAACTAAAATGAGCTCAATAATTTCCATTCAGATGATTAGTATTTTTTGAAGGGCAGAGACGTCATAATCCATTTTATTGATAGCTTCAGTTAAGTTTTTTATTTCTATTTTATTTGTTATTTTTTGTCTTGTTTTATTTTGAGTGTTTAAAATAGTATCTTGTGAAGTGTTCTTAATAAAATTGACGTTGATTGGTCTTTGAGAGGGCAAACTTGCATTATTATATCATTATCATTATTAGTTGGAAATGGTCTCATAGCATCTTTTATCACAATAATTTCTGGAATAATTTATCGTCCAGCAAAATTTGTTATCATGACAGGCCTAAATCAATTTCTCGCCCCGTCCTAACTTAAAGTTAGATTTTTTTTTTTCATCAGAGAGGTAGAACTGCTGACAGGAACAGGAGGAAGATGAGAAGCAGAATGATGCAGAAGAGACTTTTCTTGTTCTCTTTCTCTCCACACTCAAACATCAGCAGCTGGACGTTTCCTCTGGATCCATGTGAACATTTCAGTAATTTTCCTTTAACCTTTGATTCAAACCAAACAACTAGCAGCTCGATGTGACCTTGCAGGCTTCATGTGATCTGTTCTGCTCCAGACAGCGTCAGGAAGAGAGGAGGGGGCTGATTGGGGGCTTCCAAATCCAGAATGTACAGAAACCAAAGCCTATTAGAGAGTGAAACATTTTGATCTATCAGATCCAAACAATGTCAACACCCGAACACATCTGTTGCAGCTTAATGTGGCTGAAAATCTGCAGCTGGCTGCAGCTCGCCGTGCACCTCCGCATGCGGCGGAGAGCTGATCAGAGCGAGCAGATTTCAGGTTTTAATCTGCACCTCTCAGACCTGAGGATCAGCGTTTTCCTCTCAGACCTGATCAGGGTTTATCTCCATCCCAACACCAACACTCACACTCAGACCTTCATCTCTTTAATTAGACTGAGCCTCTGCCTGTCCAACCAGCAGGAGCGGAGTGGCGGGGGGAGTATAGGGGGTTCATCATCATCTTCATCATGTCGGGCTTTTAAAACCCACTGATACCTGAACACAGACTGCTGGCTGCAGCTCAAACTCTCAGAGGATTTTCATGTCAGCCTGTAAGAGGCTTTCAGTTTTCATACTAATGCCGACTTAAAAGGTAAAAAACAATCTGCTGCCACTGCGGTGGCGGCGTTCACCTGATGATGTCCAAACAGATCGGAGCATGATGGGTAAATCTGTTGATCTGCAGGATAAACAGGCAGCTGGCTGCGGCGCAAGCATCAGCCTGTTGTTTCAGTCATTCGTGGTGAAATTCCTCATCAGGAATGAAGAGCTGAAAACACGCTGCGGCGTTCCTGCAGGATCCTCCGAGGTGTTCCCGCCGCAGAGT
Organism: Alfaro cultratus; assembly: GCA_903066825.1. NCBI lineage: Eukaryota > Metazoa > Chordata > Actinopteri > Cyprinodontiformes > Poeciliidae > Alfaro > Alfaro cultratus. The sequence goes on from CAEFZX010008731.1 coordinate 35,589, forward strand.
GCGATCGAGAAAAAATAAAGGGATGCCTCTTTCAACACACACATCATTAAAGATTAAAGATGTAAATAAACATGAATGGGATCCGTCGGGGGTTCCGGGATGCAAACAGAGACTTTTCCTCCTTCCTGAGGTGGTTTCAGCCACAACCAGGCAAATTAAAGAAAAGGCAGAGGAGTTGCTTCGGAATCAGATTAGGAAACTGGGGCAACGTTTCCCCGGAGAGTTTGATGTTCAGCTGGAAAAGACATCTACAGAAAACAATCACAGGCTGCCAGCATGTGTACATCTGTCCAACCAGACAGGATCCTACCAATCAGAAGTCAGAGTTGAGGCAGGTGAGCTGATGGCCTTGTTTACCTGGAAATTTCAGGTTACCTGTTTTTGAGGCAACCTGAATGTCCAATTTTAAGTTTCAGAAAGAAAAACGTATTTAAATATCAAACAGGGAACAAAAAGACCTAACTGCAACTTCATTCGGAAACTCCACCTGAATGATAACAGAAAATGCCTCTAGGAGGACGTACAGGTGGATGAACAAAAGGAGTGACAGACAAATAAATGAATAACTTCGTGGAGTCTTTCGAGGTTTCAAGTCAACTTGAAACTTCAGTGTTTCAGTGGGCTAACTAAGGAAAACTAGTTTTACTAATGAAAATTGCAGTACTTTAATATGCAGTCCTATCCAGCAGCAGGTATTACATGTCCACTAGACAATAACTCCACCTTGTTTCCAAAATAAATCTTTATAATTTTCAAACATTTGAAAAATGTTTCTGAGGCTATGAGTTTTGCATAAAGTGTAATGTTTACAAATCATGCATTCATTAAAAAAAATTTAAATAAAATACTTTGATCATCCCGAAAAAATCAGTGCGCTGGGTTGGTGCCTCTTCAAGCCTTTTTCTGGCCCAGTTCCCAGGTTACCTGCAGACTCACAGGTGAACATGAATCCAACAGAATGTTAAATAAAATCCCATCAAATATTTATCAGCGTATTTTATTTGCATGAAATTCCTGGAGAGCAGAGGAGAAAAAGGAAAACAGGATGTGAATGTGTATTCCCAGTGTTCCCAGTGTGCTCTGGTTCCGTCTTTGATGTTCAGGACGATTATGGTGGATCAAAGTGGAGGTGGGATGATCCACAAAGGCAGGAGGATGGGTCTGTTCTTCACGTCTCCATTTCAGAAATCCTTGTTTTTAATTAGCGCAGTAAATAAACCTGATGCTTACATGGAGTCATCTGCTGGCTCCACCCCTTCACTTCCTGTCCACCTTAGTTTGTTCATCTTATAGATGGGAAGAGCCGGTGGGAGTGGAATGAGTGTTGAGTTTAATAGCTAATCACTGCTCTGTTGCTTTGAAAAGAAGGAAACTTAAACTGTTTCTGTTGGGCTAAAGATTATAAGTTTGGGATCATCCCCACTGGGACACAAACTGGAACTGTGGACCTGGTTTGCTGTTTGCTAGCAGAACCAGAAGAGCTTTGTCTGTTTCTACTGCTTCACCTGCTGCAAGGTTGTCTGCTTTGCCCTTTGCTTACAACAGTTCTGCCTTCATTTTGGATAAACTTTTTTAGCTCGTCTGCCTTTTGGATTTTTCATATTGTTATGATATTTGATTTATTGCTACTTTTGTATTTTAACCTAATTTTCTGCTTATTTTAGTTTACATAAAAAAGAAATATCCATCCGACAAGTTAAAGTGAGCAGCAACATGCATATTCACACAAAGTAAAAAAAAAATATACATATATATATATTAAAATATGAATAAGATACTGTTCAATAAGGACACATTTATTATCTACTTACTAATTAAAATGTGATATATCTTATTGAAAATGTAATCTCATGCTTTGGTGAAAAACATAGTTGAAAATTTAAAATTTGCAGTGTTGGGTTGTATATCTAGTCTGTTCAACAGTCTGTTCTCCAAAAAAGGAGAGAGAGAAAAAAAACAACTCCAGGAAATAAATTCTTCAGATTAGGGTGTCATGGTATGAAGAAATCTAACAGCAATCACATTGTTTCCAAAACCTTCAAACCTTCAGCACCATGAAGATCTTTATCCAGTAGGATAAGCTGAATATCTGATTACTGCACAGAGTTTGTATTCATAACAGTTCAAAAAGACAACTAGCAAACAGAGTAATAATATAAAAATAGCCTTTTAGAGAATTATACTGTAACTTCAGACACCTCATTGTTAAAAACTCTACTTTTAAAGGTAAACTGACACAATGGTACCAGCTCAATCAAACAGAGATTACACAGCCTCAAAGTACAAACTCTTTTACCTTTTTTTTTTTTTTTTACAAAATAAAAGCTGCTTATTTCACTTTACATGCAGAGGAATGTGTGGGTGGGTGTATGATGGAGGAGGTGCAGAAAGAGGGGCTCGCTCAGAGCCACCACTGCCTGGACAGGTCAGCCAACCATCACAGGAACAACATGCAGGAAAGAAAACCCTACATACACACACCTTAGAAATGTTTTAAATCATAAGTTTTTTGGAATTTTGAGAAAAAAAAAGAGTGCTTGATGGAATACCAACAGATTTACATTATATCAGAGAGAAACACCACAGCTTGGATTCAGACCTCCATTGTGTGAGGCCAGCTAACCTCTAATCAACCAAGTGGACAAATATTTTACTAAATAAAAAGTAAAAATGGATCAAACTTATTATCAGGAAGTAAAACGCAGCCTGTTCCTTTTTCTTTTCCTTTTACAGAAAATAGCATAGATTAAAGTCTGCATGGGTCACAGACTCAGTAGACCAGTTCTCTGGAAAATGTCTCAAACGTATCTCATTAAACTGAAAGAAAACTGCTGCTTTGTTCCAAACAGAACATATAAAACACAAAACCAGAACCAGAACCTGGGGAGGGTAAAATCGCAGACTGATTACAGCATCTGGATGAATGAGTGTCTCTTTTTATCCATGAATATTTCAGGTTCAGGGTCAAATGAACATGAAGAAATGCTCAGTCTCAGTTTCAGAGGTAAAGAACGACATTAAATGTCAAATGAGGCTAAAAATGTAAACCGTAATCCTGCACCATCCTCAATCCAGAAACTTCACCTTCAACTCCATCTGAACTGCTTCTAGACGGATGAATGGATGTGCAAAGTTCAGGATCTCATGCAACTGTATGAGTGTGATGTGTCATTTTATGTGTGTCTGTATGCATGCGAGCATGAAAGTGCGCATGCGTGCGTGCGTGTGTGTGTGTGTGTGTGTTGGGAGAAAAGATAAATAAAAAGGCCCAAAGAGCAGGTCTGGGATCAGAGGCAGGAATGCAGAGAGGGCCTGGGAACAACACTTCCCCTGCGGCAGGATTCACAACACACACTCTGATCTCTCTCACACACACACATATATACACGCACACAAACCAGATCATCAACAGTCATAACTGAGATATAAAGTGATAACAGAAACTCGTTGCTGCAGAGCAAACATCCCAGATGTGAAAACTTGACTAAAGACAACAAGTCAAACATCTGATCATCCGAACACTGGAAGATTAATTAGAATTTGATCAGATCAAAGTGACACACGCAGCTCTACAGAAATGAAACAAAGTTTCAGCTGTCAGATCAAAGCTGTTCCTGCTCCTGAAGGTGACCCGAATGGTGGATTACATTCCCAGATGAAACAGATATCAATATAATCTCAAATGTTTCTAGAACCACCACCTCAGATTCTTTTTCATTCTCTTTAGTAAACCTAATAAAGTCTATCAAATCCCTCTGACTGTGTTGAAACGAGCAGTTAGATTCTGTCTAGAGGGAAGAAAATCCAGGAACTGGTCATCAGTTTGACCTGAAGCTGCCGTCTTTCTGTGAGGAAGGTTTTTCACCCTTTAACTGTCTGTCATGCCTGACAGAAAGCTTCCCAGATTTACTGCTTTCTGGGAAGTACCAGAGCAGACTGGAGCAGCTTCCCAGCCCTCACACAGGAAGTACTGACCCACTAGTTGAGTCTGATAGTGCTCAGGGGTCAGGTTCATGTTTTTTAAACACTCAGGGATTCACACATTCCCAGCTGAGCAACAGAGCTATTTATACATAGCAGTTCAGCCTGACCAGGCAAAACCCAGGGTGAAAAAGCCCAGAGGATGAATGTGGTTCTGGCTCGACCGGAAGATCCAGGAACAAACAGTTCACCCTCAGATAAAACTGTTTTCAGCAGCAGCTTGCATAACATCATTCTTTCTCCATGACAGCCATGAAGAAGAGCTCAGTGATGAAGGCTATCATCCAGACGACCCAGGTGCAGCTAACGACTCCTCCAGATCCTACCAGACTCCTCGTCCTGATCCCCGAAACCTGATCCTACTTGATCCTGAACCCACCCAGGTTTGAAAAGATCCTGATCCCAGCAGACACCTGATACTAATCCCAGATTATTTTGATTTCATTTGACACCCGATTCCCTCTGATATCTGATTCAATCTTGAACTGATCCAACTAGATCAAGAACCCACCTGACCCTGGTCCCAGAAGTCTTGATCCCAGTTAACACCTTCTCTTGATCCCAACTGATCGGGATCCCAGATAATCCGGAACCCACCAGAAACTTGATTCTTTCTGACACCTGATTCAGCTGATCTTCATCCCAGTCGACATCTGATCCCAGATGAGCCTCATTCTATTGGACACATTAATCCCATCTGATCCTGAATCCATGTGACCGTAATCCCAGACGACCCTGATCCTATTCAGGATCGTCCCGGATCCCAGCTGACACCTTGTGCTTCATAATCCTGCTTCAAGACTCTCATGATCTGACTGGACACAAGATTACAGTTGACACCTGAGCCAGCTGATCTTTTTGATCCCAGGTGACCTTCATCCCAGGCGACAGATTATCCTGATCCTTTCAAACACCTGATCCCTTCTGAGTCTTGTTCCAGTTGACAGGTAATCACAGCTGATCCTGAACCCACCTGAGCCTGCTGCTTTCATACAGTCCAGATCCCAGTAGACATGTGATAATGAACCCAATTGATCTTCATCTTGTGCTGCCTGATCCTGATCCCAGATTATCCTGATCCTATCTAGCTTCACATGGGCATTGTCCCAGTTGACACTTCATTTTATCTTGATCTAGATCCTAAATCCATCTGACCCTGGTATCCTCATTGGATACTGATCCCAGATAATCTTCATCCCAGTTTATTCCTGATCCTAGATGACACCTGGGATCACGTTTGGGATCAAGTTCAGGTGGGATACTTCTTCTGATCCCAGATTTGATCACAACAAACAACTGATTCCAGATGGCACATAACTTGCCAGATCCTAATCCCAGATTATGCTGACACTTGATCCTGATCTCAGATCATTTTACAGCAATCTGATTCCATCTGATCCTGATTCCTGATGATCCAGATCCCAGCATCTAAAAGTGGAAGATGAAAGAATTCAACAAAACAAGAGATTCTTAAAATGTTAGTTCTATTAAACAACAGAGCCTTTCCTGGCTGACAGTAATCTTTAGTAGCAGGCTTAAAACTTGGTGTTGACTGATGATGATGTCAGCATCTTCGTCATGAGGTTTCATGTTGATTTAGATGACTTTATCTGACCTTGGATCAGCGAATCTGATGTGCTACCAACATTAACCCAGATAAGGAGCTAAGTAAACATGTTTGATTGTATCATTACTTGAAGAAGTGTGGCGCTGGTGGAAACCATGTGACCTGGAGACAGGAAATCAAAGTGCTGTGCAGTCAGAGGATTTAGTTTGATCTGCATGTTTCTGTCAGAAAGGTGGAGGCAGGCAGCGCCGGCTTTCTGACCATTAATCAGTCTTAGAAAAAAAGCAATCAGAGGACAGATGTTTTCTCCTGCAGCTGGAATCAGTTTGAGGGGGGATTGAGAGCAGGACGCCACCTGTGAGTCTGATGTCCAGATAATCTGCTGCTGACGGCGGCTTCAGGCCACGATCTGTAGGGGTTCTTAATCTGAAGCACACAGAGTGACCCTGTAAGACTTTCTGCTGCTGCAAACCTGATTTACACACAAATACGGACAGTTTAAATGATCTCTGATGATCAGCTGCTCAGAAGACAGGCGGGTCTAGCAGCAGAATCACCATCATTAACAGCTTCAGGAAAACTGGGGGTTGAAAACTTCTGATTCCATCATTTAAGAAGTTAAAACATGAGGTTCTGATGTGAAATGTTGGATTGTGCTTCTTCTAGCTGAAATGGAACCATCTCATCAGTAAAGTTGATCACAGGGAGTCAGGCATTCCTAGAATGAGAGATTTTTCTGGGGAAAAAAAAAAAAAGACCTCAAACCGATCTCCTGGTTACACTGATAACAGATTACAGGTTAAAGATCAGATGCTACCATGGTGACAGGTTGTAGAGATTCTGATGTGCAGCATCAGTGGATGTGTTGGATGGCTGATGTCTTGCAGCAACAGTAAAACGATTCAGCTTGTTCAGTGTTTGTCTGTATGTGTGTGAAGTCTTTAGAGACAAACTGTTGTGTCCCTCTGTGGGACACTTCCTGTCTCCCCATTCTGACAGGAGGAACCTCAAGCTGAGGTCTGAAGAGCAGTTGGACTCCTCGTCACGAACAATGACACTACAGTCGGCGAGCGTTGTCAGCTCTGAGGCGCCATGCCAACCGGCTCTGACAGGAAGTGGCTTTTCTCAGGAATATTAATAACCACAAACCACGCTGCCAAGTTTCTCTGGATGCTTTTCAAACCCTCAAAGACAACAGGACGCTCCACAGGACGCCATGTCCACGACAGATAAACCTACTGCCACCGGAGCTGTCACTCAGGCTAAGGACGCCTGTCGCCGACAGCAACCAGCAGCTGATGATGCTCAGTGGTCCTGAACTGTGGTGGCTTTCTGTTGGAGGTGTCCTCATAAACCCTCAGGCTGTCCAAAAGATAAATAAGGGGACAGACATGATCACAAATATGGAGACAAACATATAGACACATGTCTGAGCTTTTCTGTATAAGCAGTACGTTTAAATGCTAGACCTTCAGGTTTCTGCTCAACATCTGTACTGGATTGAAACATTACGTCACCAGAATAATTCACAAATATTTTTTATTTATTTTAAAACTGTTTTAAAAGCTTTGCAAACCTGACTCAAATGTGAAGTGTTGTAATCCATTAATTGTTTTTAAGTGTTCAGTTAGTTTCTTGATGTCCCACATATTTGTGTCCCTGTGTGTGTGGACATTCACAACAGACTTTATCCTTGTGAAAAGCATCTTCATCCACATAAAAAGTCCATCATCTTCCATACATGATGTGTAAAAAACCTTAAAACGCAAACACGTATACTGTTATATTAGAATATTATTAAAATCTTAATTACTTTGAATTCTTCTTAGTTCTTAATGCTTTGCATTTCTGATGAGCTGCATGGAGCTGATTTGAATCAGCTCCGTGCAGTGTGGGCTTGACCAGCCAGCAACAGTTGGTCAAGCCCACACTGCCAATCAAAGTAATGCCATTCACTTTTCTAACTGAATCACTGGGGGGGGGGGGGAATCTATTTAT